>OMLM01015890.1:0-38840 GCA_900302695.1 Helostoma temminkii | reverse complement strand
GCGTGTTGTCTGTTATATCGAGGTGATGTGGTGCCCAAAGATGTCAACTCTGCCATCGCAGCCATCAAAACCAAACGCACCATCCAGTTTGTAGACTGGTGTCCCACAGGCTTCAAAGTGGGCATCAACTACCAGCCCCCAACTGTGGTTCCTGGAGGAGACCTGGCCAAGGTGCAGAGAGCTGTGTGCATGCTGAGCAACACCACAGCCATCGCTGAGGCCTGGGCTCGTCTGGACCACAAGTTTGACCTCATGTATGCCAAGAGAGCCTTTGTCCACTGGTATGTTGGAGAGGGCATGGAAGAGGGAGAGTTTTCAGAGGCCAGAGAAGATATGGCTGCCCTGGAGAAGGATTATGAAGAGGTGGGCACTGACAACATGGGAGAGGAAGATGAAGGAGAAGAATACTGACTTTACTAAATCCTGAATATAAGACAAACATCCCTAGGTTTAAAATAGAGCATTTAAGAAACTGTAGTAAAGTCAAATATATCAAAACAAAAATAAATGAACAACCTTGTTTCAGAAAATTAAATTATCCCAATTATTTTAGAAAAAAATATCCCTGAGACACATGAACAACACATAATCTTTACTTAACATTTTAATATTAGTTGGATTAATGATAAAAAGATAGCTATGGTACCATGTAATAACAGTGTTGCACTTACTGTAAAGCAAAAGAAAGCCGCCCTGTCTTTTCTACAGTGTCAGACTAAGAAACTTTATCCAAACTCTCTCTTTTGTGCACCTCCCCCCACTGTCCTCTTCCATGTGGAATGTAAGTTATGAAAGGGCTCCTGTGTCAGTTTCTATATACCATTCAGCTGTGACTCTGTGAGAGCAGTAGAGAGTGAAAATAACCAAGACACTGGCTAGTGTTGTTTGTGTAGCTCATACTTAGACAGTGGCCTGCAGCAATAACAACATCCTAGTGATGTGTGAATCACAGCGCTGTGAAGAGGACTGTTGAAAATATGTACCCAAGAAAAACAGAAAACTTGCTTTTAAAAATTATTGGATGTTTTGATTGTTTTTGAATCTTTAACATTTCAGTAGTATAATGACTACTAATGTGATGCTTCTCTATATACTCCAGGTAATAATGCCATGTCATTTGGATCCTAAACACATTATTTGTTAGGATCCTTATTACTGATCATTTTTGTTTTCCATCATAAAGGATTTTTGCATTTGTTGATCAACAATAAAGACTTTTCTGTGTGATTATTTTGCTTCCCAGATTGGACTATTATTCTTTGTTGATGTGTGTGTAGGTGCTGGTGCATGCATAAGCATACAGTCTTTGTTAAATGTATACTTGTTGAGCACTACTAAAGTCATCTTCATAATAATTCATTTAAGCTCTGTACATGATTAAATTAAGTCTGAATACTGCCTCACTGCAAATGGTCACAGTCTCACTCTGTCTTGCTTATGCACACATAAGTCTCTAATCTCAACCAGAAGGACAAAGAACGCTAATGGAAGAGTGGATAACATTACAGAAAGTATAAGAACTGCCCTCTTTTTTTTTTTTTTCCTACTGCTGTTCCCTACCGCCAATGAGCTATGCAGCTGCTTGCTGTGGTTTCCTGCTTGCCCCCTCCACATCCTTGCCTATATAAACCCTGGCTCTCCCTCTCCTCTGCACTTCTGCCTTGTGTCTGAATCCTCAACGTCAGTCGAAGGACAAGCAGACAAAATGGTGAGTAACTGCTTGGCTGATGACGTAGCCTTGAAATTTTCCACTCTCTTTGTCCTTTGTTTGCGTTTCTTAAATGCATAACACAGCTGGGCCTCTTAAATGCTTATAAAGCCTCTGATGTAAAGTTGAAGATTACTGACACAAAAGCAGCTTTATTGTATTGTGTGACAACAGTTCTGATGTAGCTTTTGTAATTAAAAATTTTACGGCATGTCTTATATGGATTCAGTGACAATAATACACTGCAATGGTTACATATGATTGAAGATTCCAGAAGTTATTTCTGTCCTTCTGAACTATCTAGGTCAGATGACAGACACTTTATAAGTTAGACTGCTTTGTCATAGTCATACTTGTTTGCTATATCACAGCTAATCATAAAGCAGGGAACAAATGTGACAAAGGAAAAAAGTAACTTGACTCTTGTTTATGTGTTTGTTGAGGAATTCGATTTCTTGAGAAGGAGTAATCATGGTAATCGTGGCAGTGGAGGGATGGATAGGAAAAGCAGAGAAAGAGGAGTGGTTTGGCCTAGGCAGTATGAGTTAGTTGGCAGCCATTTTGCAGCTGTTAGGTCTTTTTGGTTTGAGGGAGATGTGGAGACACAGAGAGAGGGAGACATCCCTGTCTGTTACACTGCTCTGTGCAGCTGAGCAGGATGGGGGAGGAGAGAGACACAAAGGGGGAGGGAATGAGGAAAGGGAGGGGATACAGGATGGAGAAGCTGGGCAACATTTTCCTGTCTTTGTGAGGAATGGCCTTCCTGTCAGACCCTACTGCCTCACAATGTCTGATCCACTAAAAATAAAAATGACTCTTAAACAAGGGAGTGACTTTGAAAACTGCATTTCATCTATAGCTACAATACATTTCCTTCCCATGTATGCTTGATTCTATGGTAGTTAGCCATTTAGATGCTATCTTGGGTTTATTCAACCTGAACTGAGAGCAGGCATCATTCCAGACATTGTGATTATATGTGAAGTTCACAGACCGAACATGGACACCACTGTGTAGTCAAGAAATACAATAGATGTCCCACTGCATGTCTCTCATCTAAACTTACCTATCTGAAGTACACTGGTGCACTCTTTAGTGGCCCCAATGGTGGATACACTGTTCAATGGTGATGTTGATGGCTGGAGATAGGCAGTTCCTCAATGGCAAATCAAGTGACACTTGCATTTTGGTCATAAATGTATGTCTGATTACATGCTGTATTAGTTTATGGCTTTTGTTAACCAACCTCTCATCCCTCTTTTATCCAGCGTGAGTGTATTTCTATGCACGTCGGCCAAGCCGGAGCCCAGATGGGCAATGCATGCTGGGAGTTGTACTGTCTGGAGCATGGGATCCAGCCAGACGGACAGATGCCCTCTGACAAGACTATTGGAGGAGGAGACGACTCCTTCAACACATTTTTTAGTGAGACAGGGGCAGGAAAGCATGTTCCCAGGGCCATTTTTGTCGACCTGGAACCCACAGTCATTGGTCAGTACTGAGAAACCTACATTCACATTGTTATTTTTGTTTTATATTATTTAGACAGTTATTTTGAATAAGATAATTTTACTTCTCTATCACATCATTTTACATTGTTTAAGAACCAATGAAAGTAACGTTGTTCAGGGACAGTTGCTAATCTTGCATTTATTTGTTACTTCTGCAGATGAGGTGCGTACAGGAACCTACCGGCAACTGTTCCACCCCGAGCAGCTGATTACTGGAAAGGAGGATGCTGCCAACAACTATGCTCGTGGACACTACACCATTGGCAAAGAGATCATTGATCTGGTTTTGGACAGGACTCGTAAACTGGTGAGTAATTTTGACTTGTTCAGCATATGGGTTTGGCCTCTCCAAGAAAAAAGGATGACATTTTAGGAAAATATAGATTTGATTTTATACCCTTTTAAAGATATATGCAGTTGGAGCTGAATTTACTAAAACCAATTTTCCTTTCAGGCTGATCAGTGCACTGGCCTGCAGGGATTCCTAATCTTCCACTCGTTTGGTGGAGGCACTGGCTCTGGTTTCACCTCGCTGCTGATGGAGAGACTCTCTGTTGATTACGGAAAGAAATCAAAACTTGAGTTTGCTGTCTACCCAGCACCTCAGGTTTCCACAGCCGTGGTGGAGCCTTACAACTCCATCCTGACCACCCACACCACCCTGGAGCACTCTGACTGTGCCTTCATGGTGGACAATGAAGCCATCTACGACATCTGCCGCAGGAACCTTGACATTGAGAGGCCAACCTACACCAACCTCAACAGGCTCATTGGCCAGATTGTATCTTCTATCACAGCCTCTCTTCGCTTTGATGGAGCCCTGAATGTGGATCTGACAGAGTTTCAGACCAATCTGGTGCCCTACCCTCGAATTCATTTTCCTCTGGCCACCTATGCTCCAGTCATCTCTGCTGAGAAAGCCTACCACGAGCAGCTGTCAGTAGCTGACATCACCAACGCCTGTTTTGAGCCAGCCAATCAGATGGTGAAGTGTGATCCTCGTCATGGTAAATACATGGCGTGTTGTCTGTTATATCGAGGTGATGTGGTGCCCAAAGATGTCAACTCTGCCATCGCAGCCATCAAAACCAAACGCACCATCCAGTTTGTAGACTGGTGTCCCACAGGCTTCAAAGTGGGCATCAACTACCAGCCACCCACTGTAGTTCCTGGTGGAGACCTGGCCAAGGTCCAGAGAGCTGTATGTATGCTGAGCAACACCACCGCTATTGCTGAGGCCTGGGCTCGACTCGACCACAAGTTTGATCTGATGTACGCCAAACGTGCCTTTGTTCACTGGTACGTAGGTGAGGGTATGGAGGAGGGAGAGTTCTCCGAGGCCAGAGAAGACATGGCGGCTCTGGAGAAGGATTATGAGGAAGTTGGAATTGATTCTGTTGAGGGTGAGGGAGAGGAGGAGGGTGAGGAGTTTTAGAAAGGTCTCCAGACCACCAGTAAGGACTGATAATCCCTCTGCAGAATGAGTAAATGTTTCTGTTGTGAAATACCAGTTAGCTACGTCCAGTATGAAATAAATGCCTGAAATGTCAGTTTGCGCCAAAGTTCTGTTGTGACAGCTGTTTAAAAAATGTTTGAAATGTATGTTCATAAGTCTGTTTAACTGATTAAAAATTCTCAAAGTTCAGTCAACCTGAAGATCTCCTGTAGCTTTTGTTATACATATATTATATATACACTAATCATAGCGAGACATTAGCATTAGATGTGAGGCCAGTTCTAAAGCAGCAGATGAAGCTTCTCCTGGATGTGCAGACCAAGCTTGTAAAGTATATCTAACATATACAGGTAATTAAAGCAAACCATTTTGTGAAACCTAAAAGAAGAGAAATATACACTGATGTATATTCAGAGATTTGTCTTTAGTCACGTCAATGTGAAATCCAACCTGATTTTTAGCGCGGATAAGCGCTGTTTGCATTTTATACTACAACACCCACGAAGCACTGCGGGGACAATGATGGCGCATGCGTAGTAACTTCGGAGTATAACTATGACATCACGAGCAGCCCGGGCCAACCAGTCGGTTGAATCATCTCTCTGCCGTCTGGACTGCTTACTGTTGCCTTACCTTTCTGCGTATTTCATTAACTTATGGACACGTTTAACCGGAGAAATGTTCAACGGGATGAGGTAAGTGCGCTGCCGTTTGAATTAAACTCTCATCGCAGCAGTTCGAATAGTGTTCGGGAGACCGGCCACACCGGGCCGTTCCGCTGCGGTGTTGATGGTGACCTCCGTACCGGTGTGACCAGGCGGTTCAAAAGCCGACGTTGACGTCGGCTGCTGCGAGGGTACTCAAACTGTTTTCGCTGTTTAAGTGTCTTCATAGAGCTGCAGCGTCAGTGACTCGGTTCAGGCAGGAGTCGGGTGACATTTGCATCTGTTTTGCAAATAGTTTTTTGTTTTATCAGCCTGTCTGTGGGGGAGCTGACCTGGCCACACTGAGAACTGGACTTTCAGCGGCTTCATCGATGTGTAAGGTCTATAAGAGTTACATAAGATTAAGTCAACACTAGCTCACAGCTGTTATACCTTAACCTTCCCTTGTATTACTATTGTTCTTTGTAGGTGGAGGGGACAGTGTTGTTAATGTAGACTACATGAATGGACATGAGGTTAATGTTGACATGGGAGAGAGAGCAGCAAGAATGTGAATGTTAGCTTTGACTAATTATTCAGGCTCACATCTGTAGTGTAGTCTGACCATACTTGGATTCACAAACATGTATCAAATCAGAAACCTAATGATATATTGGCTGATGCTCATTTTAGATAAAACAAAAACAAAAAAGTCTTAAATTGAACTGGGAACTTGTACTGTCCAGTACATCTGCCCAGCTGGTTCCTCAATGAGGCAGTGTTTCTGTAGGTCCACCAACACTTGATCACTTCATTTCTTCAGATGTTTTTGTATGGTTCAGTTTTTATTTGAAATTAATAGTGTTTATACTGATATTAATGATTGCAGCTCATCTGTCAGTACTGTACCATCCTCCCCTTTGATTGCTTGGTCCTCTACGCTAATAAAGAGACTGGTCTGTGGAGCTCTTCACCTGTTAGTTCATATTCAAGAAGTGGAATGACTCACTTATGAAATCAGTGAAGTACCAGGCTGGTCAGGGAGCACAGATTACCACAGTATAATCATGGTAGTGGTAGGCTCATACCCAGTTAGGCACTTATCAAAAACGGCCTGCATTCCCGAGAATTAAAATGCTCTAAATCATTGAGGGGCCTGTGTGTGCATGCAATAGGCAGCTGCCTTGTGAGATGGCTTACTGCTGTGGTGTGATCTGCAGACATGTTTTTACTGTAAACACAGGAAAAGCTTTACATGATGTACCATGCTGATATTTTGTCCACAGTGTTAATGTTCAGGAAGAGATCTGGCTGCTACAGGTCGGTGTTGACAGGCCCTGACATTTAAATTACGTGACTTGTTTTTCTGCATACGTGCACGATGCAGGTGATCTGTGAATAACGGCGTCATTTTCCAGGTGCTTTGGGCTTTAAGATTTAGGAACTATATAATATATATCCATAGGCAGATATTACTGGCTGTGGTTAATCCTCATGAAGGATGAACCCCCCACACACCAGGAAGTAAGTGTGTTTACCTGGCTGTTAGCTCTTGTCTGATAGATGAGCAAACACAATGGGCGATTCTTGTACCCTGACAAAAAACAATAAATACACAATGGATAGTTCTGCTTATTAGCTGCTGTTAACAGCTAGTCCAGTAAACTCTTCCAACCATAGGCACAACAAATTGTGGTTTGCTTGCTCTTCATAAGCACACCCTTTGGCTACAGCAGCTGGCGTCTGGTTTTTATTGGCACTGGTTCTTTGTTGATATTTCACTGTTTTCATAGATACGTGCACGCTTTGTGCTTCTGCCGGAAACAGAATTTGACAAAAGCCGTTCTTGGTGAACCTGCAGCCCAGTGACTCAGTTTCAGTTGGCACTGACGGAGAAAGCAGCACACACAGCGATCACGTATCTACACTGATCACTTACATTTTGTCTGTCGTGGCCAGTCTCAAGTGTGTCACATTTGACAATGTTCAAGACAGTGGATTAAGTCAAGCAAATATTTGCCTAGTGAAATGCAAAGTGAAACCGTTCCAGCTGACTTTGAGAGCACTGGCAAGTATTTGAAGGGTAGATAAGTTGATAATGTGACAGATTAGACATCTCTGTGAACCAATACATGAAAATCAGTAGGTCTTATGTTCAGTTCTTGTTCCACAGAGCAAAGCATCAACATCAAAGTTGCCTGTCCATAAACTGAGGCAGTGTTTTCTACCTGCTCGTCTATCAGGACACACAAACACTTATGAGGCTCTCTTGGGGAACTGCATTAATGAACTGAGTGTTAAGTTTCACAGAGCCGACAATGCAGCAGGGATGGTGGACCAGCCTCCCTGGTTGAGTCACATTAAGCATTGCAGAGTGACAGAGTAAATGACAGCACCAACAACGGGGGGAGGGATAGACTAATTATTTTTTCAACAGTGGATGTCATTTAGGAGTGGCTGTAGAACAGCTGAGCCCAGAAGACCAACGTATGTCAGTATGGTTTCTGGATGTTGTGGTGGCATTAATGTAGAGAAGCAGGTGTTGAACCGCAGCTCTGTGATTACTGTTTTTCCTGGGAGAATAATAAAAATGTCTCAGGCATTATGTGTGTTACTGCTCTTCTTTAGGCAGTTAGTTCATTTACACTTTCTGGAAATATGTATGTACTGGTACTGTTGGTTTCATAATGGTTATTGTTTGAGAAGGTGGGAAATGCGGTTAGCATAGTTCCTTTGCTCTGCATTATTATTGACAATTTGATTGACAAACAAATGCTACATGTTTCACACTTTATTCTCTTCCTGTATTTCAGCCACACAATGACTATATAGTGTGTGTGTGTAGTGTGTCCATGGTGTAAATGTGTCAGAGCTTTGGTAACCATCGGTATAGGTATGAAGCCCATAAAAGCTTTGGGGGGAAAAAAAGTTCAGCCCACTGTTATTGTTGCTTCGTGTTCTCTGATAACACTTTCTCTGTATGATGGATCCTGTGGCATAAACTGTGAACGTGCAGCCCTCTTCTGGGTCGCCACAACAATAGGCCTGTATGACTGTTTGAATGTGCCATTCTTTGTGTGGTGTGCTTCACTTGGGCCAAACAATGGCTTATTTAGCATCCCTGCTCTGCCGAGGCCTGCTCTGTCACCATGGCACTCCAGCCATGCCACACCCTGCCCCCAGTCTGGTCCGACTTTGCACTTGTCCTCAGTGTTGGGACAGCTGGGCTTAGTCAGCCATTGTAGGTCACACCCAAGACCCAACCTCACATTTTGAGGATTGTGTTGCTATGAGCTGGAAAACCTCAGTACTTAAAAGCTCAGTATGTTAACCAAAAGCTAATCTTCCCTCTTAACCTTGAGCATGGTGATGAACGGTTAAACATTTTTTAAATGGAGAGAGAAACAAAACTAAAAGGAGTTTGTGGCCTGAAGGTTCTTTCAGTGCTTGAAACAACCTCCACTTAGATGTGGACAATTAAAAACCCATCTAGCAAAGAACATAAACCTGAAAACTCAGGTGATATTTATAATAAAACTCATTGTATTTATGTCCATTGTTTAGGTTTTCATCTCTGCACAAATTAGATTTTAAGATGAGACATGTCAGTATATATGTATCTTAACACCACAGCCTTGGTTTGTAGCTGTTGATATGGTCTAAAAATATAAAAACTGACATGATATTATTATTATTATATATATTTTATAATGAACCTTGACTTAGCCTTGTTAACTTAAAATGAGCTGCTGCTGACAGCTTGACATGATTACATCTTTTATGGCTTTACATTCTTATATTTAAATAGATATTTTACTAAACGATCAGTCTAGGTATCCACTCGGTGATTACACACTGCTTGTCCCCTCCCAAAACCATTGACTCTTGACCTTCCTGATTGTTTGAAGGTGAAAGGGCAGTGCCCCTGTTTCCAGCTCAGCCACTCAGCGGTGGCAGATTTTTAATTTATGGCTGACAACTTTCAAACCGTCTGGTGAGTAATGCACCGTTCATGGCAAGTAATTAGTTTTTTCCTTGATTTGATTAGCAATAAAATGCTTCTACTAGATGAAGTGGGTCTATAAGAAAACTTGATGGGGGAAAAACTCAATTACTACGGATGCACCATAGCCTTTTATGTGTTGTTACGTTCTAGGTGCAGCTAAGTAACTAATTTAAACACTAATTTAAGTGCTGTACTTGAGTACAACTTTGAGGAAACATTTCATGTTACTTTTTACTCTACTACTAAGATGAAAATATTTTACTTTTACTCCACTACATTTATTTTACAGCATTAGTTGGTAGTTTGCAGGTTTGGATTGTTATAAATGCTGATGTATCCTTTATGATTTAATCCCATGCCACTACATAAGGTGGTTAAAATCAGCCCTGCCTTCGCCTTACAAGTCATTACAAGTAACAGCACATTTTTAGGATTTGTCAAAAAAATCTGGACTAGACTTCTACATCGATGTTATCAGAAGCATTATATTCTACATTATTATTATAATTGTGGCCAGGTCATTATTCTTAGTGGAGTACTTTTACTATTGTACTTCAAGTAAAATGTAGAGCTTGTACATAGTACTATTTATTTGAGTAGAAATACTAAAGGGTATCTCTACTTGTAGTGTAAGTATTCTCTAGGTAAATACTTGCATTTTTACTTGAGTATTGACTTTGTGTATTTTAAACATCTTTGCATTCTAATTAGGACGATCATAAAATCTGAGGAGTCTAATGTCACTACTGAAGTAACATGCCTGTCAAATTTGGTACGTCAGCCTCCATCCACTGTACATGAATCAGTGTATTTGTTAGATCTGTTAAGCTTTTTCAGAGTTCAGCCTCGTCACTGGTGCCGCAGCTCTGATTTGTCTCAACAGAGCAGGCTCCCTCCAGAGAAACAAGCCTTCATCTGCAGTGTTATGGTTCTATAACAAGAACTGGGTGACCCCTGAAGTTATATTTTGGGCTGATCTGAACGTGTTGCAGTTGCACCCTTGAGAGCACAGAACAAGCTGTGCTAATTCTGATGCCTGCCAAGATAGTTTCCTTTCTGAAAGTGTATAAAAGGTAAAAACTTTATGATCACTATGCAGCTGTAAAGTGTAAAATGCAGCACCTAGTTTTATAAATTGATTGATGTCACATTTTCTTTTCTTTTTAGAAGTCACCAGAGCTTTCATAACTAGTTTTATCTTGTTGTTTCATGCAAAGCTAAAGAGAATAAGTCATCTAATTGCTCTTAGTTCAATATAGATTTAAGTGCAGACTTAACTTCAGTTTTGTGAGTCTTTCCTGGATGAGTGCCAGTGCCTGTTCTTTGGAATGACATAATTGTCTCAGGCTGTTACAGTATGCAACATGACAAAGGCTATATTTATACTTGTTTCCTTGTCTTTCTGATGAAAGTCTTTAAATTACTTAATTTAATCAGCTTGAGTGTTTTTTTTAATTCTTGGCCTTGCTTTACTTTTCCTGCTCAAGAGCGGTGTTTAGTCGTAGTTAGAAAGTGACTATTGCCTTGCCAGGCTGCGACAATTGAGGCAGACCTCAGATTATCATGACAATGAGCATCAAAATTAATCACTTGTGTGCCTCCAGCCACAAGATGTGGAAAGAGTGTAGCCATGCTGTGGTTCAAACAAAGAGCATGTCGGTCC
Organism: Helostoma temminkii; assembly: GCA_900302695.1. Lineage (NCBI taxonomy): Eukaryota > Metazoa > Chordata > Actinopteri > Anabantiformes > Helostomatidae > Helostoma > Helostoma temminkii. The sequence goes on along the minus strand of OMLM01015890.1, from coordinate 27,852 downwards.
TGTCCTGTGTGTGTACGTGCGTGGGGGAGTCCTATAACTGAGATGTTGGTTTGGGAGGGTGGAAGGGGGTTTTATGGGCCAGGATGGATTCATGTTTCAATCCTTGCCTCTAGTTCTTTTGTCTAGGTCACATTTTTAATGTTAATTCCCCAAAGGAGACACACTGAAAATTAGAATTCTGTATGAGTTTGCAGTTTTGATGGGTCGGTGTGTCTCCTGTCTTTTTTTTTTTTTTATTTAACCTTGTTGCAGGAAAGTTTCCAGCTGGTTGGATGCCAGCATTTTGTCTGACAGCAAATGTAATGCACCAAACACTTCAGGCTTTTGCTTGTAGTTATTGTAACAGCTCAATCACAGTGAGTTCACGCGTGTTCAACATATCAGCGTGAACCATATTATTCTAACTAATCCAGTTTCTCTGCTATGCCCCTATAAAAATGCATTTCATGCATCAAATGCTAGAGTTACCTAAGATACCTTTACAAACATATAAAAAGAAACTGTGGCAGCATCCAGGATTTTTGAAAGGTGCAGACTTGTCAGATTTTTGTGTGTAACATCAAAATATAATACTTGCTTTAAAATCTGTTTGTGCAGATCCAATTTGACGACCTGGAAAAAATACACTGTTCTAAATTCCATGCCTTTAGGCTACATGCAATATAATAACACCTTTTGGGAATATGCTTTGCATTGTGTTTGATTAATCTCTTTTGGTGGTATGGGTCAGATGCCAACATGTTTCTCGCTCAGACACAAACCAAAGCATGTGTAACAGGCCTTGAAACTGCAGACGGATATCAGATTCAGCAACACACCGTTCCAGAGTAAGGCATGCTCTTAAAATGCAGCCCCACCTTCCACAAAACATACTCAAGTTCTGACAAGTTGTCGAGCAAAAGAGCAAGGACGGAAAAATATGTTTAGGCTATATGTCTTATCTATCTTTAATTCAGGTGCAGTTTTAACAATTACAAGTCTGAGACAAGATTTAACAAAGTAAAATCTTTGAACCTGATCAACTTCCTCTGCCTTCATTCAAGATAATCCTGTGCACAGAAACAAATGCACACTTTAGGTTTTGTCAGTTTCTCAGTCTCTTTTGTTGGTCATTGGTATTTGTTCCAAGGTAATGTAATTTCCCATTAACTGAGCTGGCGTCAGGGGAGCTCACTACTCTAAACTCAGTCACGCACATGTTTATTAAATTTGTAGAATTTGTGATTGTTTATAAAACTATCTTTGTTTCTTTGTCATTTTTGTTATGAGGCATGTGACTCTTATAATAACATGAATAGATGCCTATGAAAGCTATGAATGGCAGCCTACTTAGAGACTGAAACTACAATCGTCATTCTGTCCTAATATAATACAGTAGTCACCTACCTCTGTCCAGAAAATAATGTTCTGGGTTTTCTTGAACAGGGCTTTTAGTTGCCGCTGCAGCAAGCAGGTTCCCACAGTATAACATATCTGTGTGATAACATTACTGTAGAGAAGCTCTGTAGTTAGATGAAACCAGCTGTGTCAACAGCTAAATACTCTTCAAGAGTGATTGTATTACAGTTTTTAGTGATGACCATTGTCTGCATCCATTCGTCTTTTCTCAAGGTAGGTAACTTGTTATACTTTTACCAGCATTGTGATTTAGAAGCGATCCTTTACTAAAAGGGGTTCATACTGTACTTCAATGCTCTAATCCCTAAAAAGTTTTTATTTTAAGAGCAGTTTTACAAATTCTAAGTGAAATTTAAGTTCTAATATTATATTCTAACTGAATAATTACGCTATTTAGTAAACATTCCTGAAGTACTGAAAACTGTGTTGTTTACGTATCTTGCAGCAGTTAATAGCCGATATGCTGCAGGGCACAGGCTGAGGTCGGTCCTGTTAAACAGCAGTTACTTTAAACAGCAGATACTTTTTCTGCTGTTTTTTTGTTTTTTTGCATTTCTCACCCGCTGGTTTTCCTAGCTTTAAAACTTAGTTTCAACATCTCTGTTCACAGGTTGTTTTTTTTCTCTCCTCAGATTATGACACACTTTGCAATAAGCAGCTTTCAATTCAGCCATACAGCCACTCAAGATGGCTTCATATTGCACACAGGCTTGGTTTCGCCTTATACTTTGCCTTTGTGTGAGCCATGTGTCCACCTGGCCGTAGGCCAGTCTCATATCCGTGTTGGCAGTCAAAGATGAAGCTAGGACCTCAGACCTTTTCACATGCTTTGAATCTTAGAACATCCATGTGTGACATGAGCTAATAGACACGCTGACTGCTTTGAAGCTGTCTATACTCTCAGAGCAGACTGAATACTGATTGGATTATGCTGGATTAACGTTACTCTATTTGATTTGTTTGTGTTGTTGATATTCTGCCTCTACTGTATCCCTGCATTGTGCTGCCTCTTTCTTATCTCGCCCTTCTGTCCTCTTTCTTCACTGCTTGAAACCTTAACCAGTGATTTGTCAGTGCAGTGAGCTTGCCCTACATCTGGAGGGATCAACAAGTTAAGCTACAGCCTTTTAACCCTCAAATTCTGTCAATCTGTTACAAGCACGTTCACTGCAGCTGCAGCCATTCACTTTGTAATATTTTTGCAGCAGTGTCTCTTCCACTTCTATAGAAGAAAGATCATTTATCAACATGTCTGTTACACAGATCTTCAACGAAAACTCACTGAAATGTGAAGGAACGCTGCAACAAGTGAAAACTATTCTTCATCATGTTAGCTCTTTTATTGAGCTGCAGGAATAAGAGGACACATCATGTGGATTCTCCAGCCGTGGCTTAATGGCATGACCATTCTCACATGTATCCTCTATGAAAAAACGTCTTTGTCTTATGAAGTTTTTCTTCACAAACAGTAGTCTTTTATAGTTTACTTGGGCTTCTTTTTGTAATTCCTTGGCTGTATTCTAAAGATTAGCGGATGCAGAAGTTTGTTCACCCTCGCTGGGATGGAACTTTCTATTCCAGGGGTTAATTAGAAGCTTTCCAGAGGGTGGGTAGAACCCAGTAGGACCCTGGCATTTAATTTGTATTCGTTAGGGTCTCCTGCAAGGGAAGGGCTGCATGGGTGTAATTTATGGATATAGCCCCACCCTGAATGAAACATATGTACGGCATAGCTCTGGTGCTTTCCAGCACACCATAATATAATGTTTACCCTTCACACATTTCCTTTGCAGCAGTCTGAAAAATATTTTTTTATATTTAGGTCCTGTCAGACATGACACAGCTGAGAATCAGCTAATCACAGCAAGCTCGTCACAGTCCTCTATTATTATTATTATCAACTCGTGACTGTGGACCAGAGAAACCTGTTCAACAGGTTTGTAATCACAGCTGATTTCTGTGCCGCTTTGTTTCACTTCTGATGTATTACAAACTAATTTCCAGTCTTTTTAAATGTTATTTTATTTTTTATTCTTATCTATTGAATAAGGTCTTAATGGCCTGTTCTGTTCTTTTTTTTTTTACTGTGCCTTCAAATGTTGTTTTGTTGTTGCTGCTTCTGTTTTGTCTCATTTGTTTTTGTTATGGCTACTAAAAGATAATGCCAAAGCAACAGAAAAGTATATTGCTGTCAATTAAAAACCAGAAAGACAACAGTAATGTTTTGTCTGCCCTTAGATGTTTAATAATTAACAGAAATGTTCATTCAACGAAGGAAGAAGTTCACGCAAACACATTTTTTAGGCATGAGTTTCTGTCGGAGTAGTTGGAGTAGACACATTAGCGTTTTGCAGCTCAGTTACTTTTTAGTGTCACGTGTGAAGACTCAAAAGTCTCAGTCAAGTGCTGTAATGAAGAGGCTGTCATGTATTATGTGAATAAATCTTGTGAATGAACAGACTGCAACTCACCTAAAATTTTCCACATGTTGAGTGATGTTTGTCCAGAGAAACCGATTTTGATGAGATCCATCCAAAACAAACACTGGTGGTGACCTTGTCCCGACACCCTACACTGAATCTTAAATTTGTTCAGAAAGGTTTCGGATACAAACAGGGACGTTATAGAATCAAAATTCTGTTTCATAGAGTTGCCTGGCTTTTTCTTGTGTGGCAGACAGACATATGTTAATAATCACTTTATTTCACATTACGTTAGAGTCATGTCAGAAATAAAGGCTCCGCTCTTCATAACTCGGAAGAGAAGCTTTGATCATTGTCAGTTCCTGAAAACACACACAGAAACCCAAAGATTCATGAATAGATCCACAAAATATCTTTATATCCAACACAGAACAGAAATGCAGGACACTACCACTGTGTGTGATGAATGTCACCATCCTCAGTGTTGTGTACTTTTCCTGTTGTATGTACCTGGTGACCTCGAGCTCACCAAAACATCCTTCCTGACTTTTGTTGGCACTGTTGATCTGTCCCACCCACCAGAGCAGAATCCCTCTGTTGGAAGAGGACCTGTCTGTTATTCCAGCTGCCTGACATTCTTTTCAGAGGCAGCTTCCACCGTTATCCATTCATGACTGCACCGGCTCGGCCCGTCACTGATGTTTGGCAACACCAGTCCTGTAGAGATAAGCTCAGCGCAGCATCTAAAATGGGAATGTAAAATCTAATAGGAAAGCTGCAGTGCTTTAGAAGATTGTGCTCTATCAGAGGGCAATAACATGTGAAGTGTAAGTGGTCCAGAAAGCCTAAAGCAACAGGCAACTTCATGTTGGCATCTTCAGATCAGCTGTCGAAAGACTTCAGTGTTTGATTTGGCATCTCCAAATGGCAGCTGTTGGATGACTTCATTGACCTAGAAATCATAATGGTGACGTTACTGACTCCCAGACAGCAAGTTAAGGAACGTTTTTGTATATTGATTTCAACATTTCTGTAATGGTAAATACAGCACTTGCTCACGCCTGTTTGAGTTTTTCTTTTAGGAGTGATGTGTGGCAACCCTGTGCCAGAAAGTGTTGAATTTTCCTGGTGTGTAGAGTAAATCCAGTCTCAGTTACAGTCATGTGATACTCTGCTGTGTTTCCGCTACATTACCCTTTTGTGCTGATTGGACAAAATGGTATTGCATAACAAAATATAAAACAACAGTGATATGATGCATTGTTACTGTCATACTCTTTGCCAATGCTTGACTCACTTCTGAGGAACAATAAATGGATGACTGATAAGTGACACCTACTTTAGTAACACCTGCATGGATGACTACAGGGTGATGATTGAGGTAAATGGTTTCTGTTTTCTTATGAGAACATGTCTGATTTTCATCACAGATGAAGTCAATGTCCTAATGTTTACAGCTGAATCAGCACCTTCTCATATACTCTCAACAATAGTGTAACATTATTCTTGAACATAGTATTTTAGGGCTGTTATGGTAGATGGCGTCAAAGTTTTTGAGAATGAGGAAAGTAGGAAGTCAGATGTCAAAATGAGTTTTATCAGCATTTGTCTAATGGGATTTTCAAGACAACAACTTTATTATTATTTATTTTTCACTTATAGTTACTATAATCACATGAATGTTTCACATTTGTACTGGTTTTCTCATGTGAAAGGCTAGATTACTGTAATGCTGTGTATGTTTGTTTCAAGACTGATGAGTATGAAAACACATTCCTTCCATATTTTTGCTATGCGAGTGTTCAGTCCAAAAAGTGTCACAATTTAGTAATGTAGTGATGTTTATGGATGCTGAATGTTGGGAGTCAGCAATTAGGAGGAGATGCAGGAGTGCTTGTGCTGTAAATCACGTAGGAGTGTCTGGGATTGTTTAGATTAAATTTCTCTGCATGTTTTGTGAGTTATCTCATTGTTTCCAGACTCTGAGGATGCCCTCTGTGCTATATTTTAACTTGCTTGAATGCATTTTTGTATATGTTTGAGAAGTTCAGAGTAGATTATAGGATGCAGTTTTTGTACCATAATTTATGTCTGACACGTAACTTATTTTTCCTTGTGTCCTTGTCACACTTTCACTGCCTTCCATCTCTCTCTCCCCTCCCACACGGACACCACATGGGCTTTACACCTTAGCTTTGTTTGCCTGCGACAGATCTCTGAACAAGCCCTCTTCAAACACACCCTAAACAAGTTGTCCACAGCGAGTATATTGTAGGGGGGAGGGGATGAGCTGGGCGGTGGCCATGGGCTCGGCTGCATCGTATTAGGACTGGGAGTGTTGAAAAAGGGAGTGGCCTGGAGCCAGTAACATCTGTGCCTGTCCCCTCTGCCCCCACGGCATTCTGCAAAGAAAGGCAGAGAGAAGGAGGTCAGGAAGGGAGAGGATACGCTGAGCAGAAGTTCTCGCTGGCCAGCTGGCTGTTTTTTAAATCTCAAACAGCAGCAGCACATGCTGTATGGGGAGTTTATCCCTTGCTTCCCCCCTGTCATTAGAAGACCTCCATGTAGCTGGGATTTTGCTCCTAGATGATTTAGTTGGCTCTGAGATTCAGGGTGCCTATTAGCTGCTCCAGCCCTGAGCAGATGACTCTGAACCTGCGTAGATGAAATACCTTGTGGAGGAAATGCTCTGCAGAGTGATGTATACAAGCATCGTTTTTTCTGTCGACATTGCAGAAACCTGGATACTGCAGTGAACTGAGGATATAAAGGGAATGCCCAGAGCACAACCGAGGCGAGCTCAATCCTGGACAGGGTAAGACCAGCTCAATGAATCTGTCTATTCTACCCTGTAATCAAATGAGAGCAGGGAAAAGGAGTGCAGGAGCTGAAGCCGGCTATCTGCTGACTGGAATGCGTGTGTGTGTGTGGACTTCATGTGACCGGCAGATAGTCCAAGGATATCATATCAGTCACTGTGTGTATGTGTGCAAGAGGCTGAGAGTTGAGGCTGCTGGTTTGCTTTATCACATCCCTGGATACACACTGGATTCCTCTCACCAAGACGTAGGTGATTGTGTCATGTCTCATGTCTAATTAGGAGGTGTTGGTGCGGAAAATAGTGTTGCTTTAGTAACAGGGGGGAGGGGAGGATGACAGTGTGTCCCGACCGAGCCCTGGGGCTGATTTCGTGGTGAGAGAGTTGTCCTCTGTATGTGGGGAATGCCCCGTAATGACAAGGCTGGTGTGGAGGTAGGGTGAGGTGGTGGTAGAAATATGTATTCGCACAGATGCAGGCTACAGGCTGCCACCTCCCACCAGCTCCTCTCTGAGGCTTGGCGAACGCATCCTGTTATCAGTGTCAAATGAGTGCGAGGGAGGAGGTGGCATACTTTTTTCCATGATGAGGCTGGAGTGCAGATAATCAGGTCAATGAAAAGGAAAGTCACCTTGAGAGGGTCTGCTCATTTTCCTCACTCATTTCCTCTCGCTGCCCATTCCTCTCCGGTTCCACTATCACTTCCTCAGCTTCTCAGCTCCTCAGCCACGAATACTCTCAATCTCATGTAAATACTACACCGTACCACAGACTGATGCATTTCAGCGCACTGACAGCTACTCTTTAGTAGGATTTCATGGTGTCTCTGAGTGATGGCAAGCTAGATTTTACCCTGTAATCCTTAATGGTTTTGTTATTTGTTTTTGTCCACTGAATTAGAGAGACAATCCTATTTTCTCCCTTATAAACATCCAGTGCAGATTAAAAAGGAGGGTAATGCGTGGTGGAAGGGGCTTACATTAAATCACCCACCCATCAAGCTTGCACCCGTCACCCACCGCTCCGGTTACCATAGCAACTGAGGAAGAGGTAGGGATTTTTAAAGGACAGGCTGCAGCAAAGGATATCCTAGAAGAGATTGCAATGCTTTCCACACCCCATTATTGACGACATGAGCGACTGTGTGTTTTACTGCTCTGAAGTATATTTGTCACTTATATGGAACTGAGGTCAGCTGTGGTGCACTTAATATCGTTTACTGTTCCTTCTGCCACACAGAGGTGAAGACCATTTTGACCACTATTTGTGCTTCATAATCAAGTCCAAAGCTGCATGTAATTTAGATATGTGAAATGAACTAAAACAGCAGTGCCAGGCACAACATTTCATTCAAACATAGGCACAAGCCACAGAGAAGCCTGCTGCAGCCACATGCCAAATGACTCGAAGCTTAGCTGCCTCGAATTAGCTTAGCTGCTATATTTCTACCATCTTTTCATCAAAACAGATATTAAATATGAACATCCTCCATATCAAACCTAACCATTGTGTAAATTCTAAGTAATAGGCCACTAAACTCTTAATCTTGTCGCTGGGCATTATAGCCATTTTCACATATAAACTTCAGAGAATGATGGATGAATCGGGTCCAGAAACTGTGCAGAGTTGTAGAGATTATGCGAATGAGCCACGTCCTCGATAAGGAGCAAACTCTGCTTTATTTCACAGAGGGGCGGGCGTGCCTGTGTAGACTGTGGAGAGATTACATCATTTTTAGGACTTTGTACTGAAAATGGGGGCTTGCAGGATAAAGTAACCTCCAAGGTGTCTGCCTCTGACATTCTCACATGGATCTCACTTGGATGATGTACGTAAATGTTAATGGTAGCTAGTAGGACAGGGTTAGGTTGAAGTTATGAAGTTATGTCATAGGGCCTGTAATATTAATTTTATTGTGTTAATGTTAACTTTATTGTAGATTTTACTAATTCAGTTCAATTCAGTTTCTCTTGATGAATCCCCACAGCCCTATCAGTGGAGCTAAAGCACATTATAGCACCACATGTCTGTATGTTTAAACTGGATGTTAATTATATAAAAGATATTTTTATTATTTTATACAATGGACCCTTGCTTTCATGCTATTACCCCTTGGAGTGTTATATTCATTACTTTTAGCTATGGGGTGGATGTGGCAGGAAGAAGATAAGTGGTCTGATCCCTGGTTAGACATAAGACAAGACATTAAATCCCAAGTGGCTCCCAGTGTTTGTGTATTTCTCACTCGTAAGTCCTGTTGGAGAGAAGTGGCCACACATAATGTAAATGTAGCATTACATTACTAACAGTTTTAACATCTTCTTGCTAAATAATTTTTCTGCACTTTCAGTTGCAACATGTCGTTTTATATATTGTAATAAAGTTGCGTTCTTTAACACTCCACACTCCAGTCCAGACTTTTCTTCACCATCTGCTCACTGAATTTGTTTTTGTTAAATTCCATTAAAGACATTACAATACACTTGTAAGGAGCTGCAGGAGCACCCAAAACATACTACATAGAATAAAATTACAAATTAATACAGCTTAGAAGAAGCAGAATTTCTGCAGATTTAGCTTTGGGTTGAATGTGCACGAGAACAACTAACTGTAGCACTGATCCAATACTCATTAGAAATGTTGAAGTAGATAAGTTGATTAAAATGTCAACATTTTAAACATGGCATTTTTTTTCTATTCCAAGTTTTCATAATTAGGAAGCGACAAGATAAGGGCTGCTCATTTTTGATGTGCTATTTTTAAACTAACTCTTCTGTTTTTGTGTTTTTTGGAACGTGTCCAGTAAACAGAGCCCATATGAATAAGCTGAAACTTTGGCAAGTATATTGTCACATGTTTGAGTAGCTTTCTTCTTTGCCTCAAGTCCAACCTCTTAACAGATTGACCTGGGGAAGAATGCTAACATGTTAAGAGTGGGGGGTTGAAGAGTCTGTCTGCAGAACGAGTTTGACAACCTTGCCTGTGGAAAGAGCAACAACCTTGTAACCTTCTTTTTAATCTCTGTCCTCCCTACATTTCAGTTGCACACTCCCCAGGCCTAAATGTACATTTTTTTGCTTTGTACTATTATTAACTGAAATAACAACACAGTGGCACTTTTTAAGGTGTGGGATAGTTCAGTGTGTCGTGGATTACACCCAGCTGTATTTGTTAAAAAAATGTTCTTTGAGGACATACAGATTTCTTCGAAAGCATCAGGAAGTATCTTTATGGACCAGAGGTAAGTTATGCCTCTAGGTCTAGTTCTGTGCAAAACATGCTACTCCAATATGAAGCGCATTAAAGTAACAAGAGCAGATGGTGAGTCAGCCATTAAATGCACAATTCCCAGGTGTTTGGATCACTGTGGCATCTCTTATGGGGAAGAATTGTTAAAAGCACAGATTAGATTCACCATTGATTGAATCTTTCTGATAAGCATCTATCAATCAGCACTGGGCTTTCACAGCCTTTTGTCCACAACATGATGCAGTGGCCTTGTAGATAAAAACAGGTCAGCAGTTCAGATGACAGAATCAGCTGATCAAACATTCAGTTATACCATGAAGAACCAAACGGTATGTTCATCCGCTTGCACTGAGTCTTATTCCTTTTTGTGTGCGATGATGACTTTTCACCGGGTTTAACTTTGACTTTTATAAACGGGTTTGACTAGAATGCACAGGCTGGTCACAAACTGGGTGTCAGAGACTATGATGATAATGTTTCCAGATGAAACATACAAAGATCAAAAGTCTGTGTGATGACAAATTAGATATTCTCTGTGTCACATGGGTAATGGTTCTGTTTTTAGCCATAGCAGATACTGCAGCCTCTGTTGTGTTCAGTACTATTTAGCTTTGGTGTGTAAGGGTTGTTTCATTATATTACAGCTGTAATACAGGACTAATGAATGTTGGACTTTTGCCATAATTTAAATGGAAAATTGCAATATTGTGTTTAGTGGGAAGGGTTTGGTTGTAGTAATATAGTCATAATAGTCATAATTAACCTGATTAAAGTCCCCTTAGTGCGTTACTTTCGATATCTTGTTTTTTTTTCTAACTCATGTGCAGATACATTAATATGAAACTGTAGTTACTCTGAACTTAATGCATTAAAAAACTGTATTTCTATTATTTGCTGCAATATTTTAACAAAGAAGCAGTACAAACACTGCAGGGGTGTGTTCTTGTTCCAAATGAACATATATCAACATATAATACAAAAATGAAAACTAAAATTAAATAAATAAAAACTTGAAATAATACCTCGCTATAAGAACCACAATATATTCCTGCATTGATTTGCCACAGCTTAGACCAACTAGGTTACACTGTCACTAGTTCAAAGTCCTACAAAATGTGAACCTTTGATTCCACAGCCATGTGGGCCAGCTGTAAAATGTTTCTGCTGCTGGAAGAAATGCTTCCTTTGTGTGTTTCTGTGCTGTCATCCCTTTCTCTGCACTCTCCCTGTATCCCTGTATGTTAATCCTGTAATCTGAGAGCACTGCTCCTTCAGCCATGTGACATTAATGCTCCAGAGGCTATGCCTTTCTCATATCTTTGACACACTATCCCGTGATGGAGATGCACATGAGCACACACATTGAGCCGACACTTCTACTGTCACACTAAAGACAGTTTTAAAGGTCCTCTGTTGTTTGGCTAACTAGTGTAATCGCTATGAAGAGATTGATTATAATCTCCTCTTAATCTGCCAGTCAGCATTTCTGTCATGGTCCAGTCATTTTCTGACGTGTGTCCAAAGTGTGTGTGTGTTTCCTCACTGTGTATCATTAAGTAATTGGCTGAATGAACACTATGTATGCTACCTACCCGTGCTTCACAGTTGGGCACTGCTGTGTTGTTTGTAGCATAGTTAACCAGAGATAATTAGATAAGAGGTTTTGGGATTGATTTGAGTTATCAACAAGTCAGTTTACTGTCAGTTATTGCTGTACTCTTTGGCCTGAAACATAGAGATTTAGCAACACAAGTATTACAGCTGCATTGAGAAACTGAGATTGTTTTATTACTTGTGATTGTTATTATTGTTGCACATTTTGTGGTTGTGAACTGATGCTCTTGTCAAGTCAAAAAAGTTTTGGGTTTCACAGGTTAAGCAAGCCCTGGGTTGCTAAATGAATTTCAGCTGGGCAGCTCGAGGTTTATGCTATGCATCTCGATGAAAGGACTCCCAGTAGCCTTCACTGTGTGATTTCAGAGCCTTTTATTTGCAGTTGTCTGATTTGATCCAAAATAAATTACCAAGTGCAGTGCATAACAGTCCTGGGGGTTTCCAAAAGTCCATAAGCCTCTTGTGAGAATAAATGCTGCAGCTGGTACACTTGCCAAAAGAGGATCTCCAGTATAAATTTGACATGCAGTATTGGCACATATTTTAATTTATACTTCATTTATAAATATTTTGACAAGTGACCTTGACAAATAAGACAATTTAAAGCACTGTAGTGAAGCAGAATGAAAGCGCTCCACATATAATGTTGAGCGGCTGTGCATTGAAAATATTAAGATGAGATGATCATCAAATTGAAAGTCTGATCCATCCCAAATCCTAAATCAGAAAAGAAGATTAAACTTCTGTGCACCAAATGCCTTTCTGCCCCCCATATAACACAGCTGCAGCTACTTTCTGAATACTTAAGCAGTCTGTTAAACAGTACTTATAATAATGTTTATTTCCACAGATTAAGCCCAAACTAAAAAAAAAAATTATCTTGTGAGATGAAATACACTGTCTTGGGTTGGATGAACTGCATGGTGTAAGGATGAAAATAATGGTATAATGACTATTGATGTACTTTTCTAGTAGAAATTGTATTTGTATCAGCACCTTCAGCGATGGTGGTCAAGGACATACGGAAAAAAATAAAATAAAATAAATTATTGTTGATTAAAGCATTTGAGCTCCAAAGAGACATATTGTTCCCTAATATAAAGGTCTATTGGTTGTCACAACTGTCTTCATGATCATATCCTAACTCAAGGTTCCTCTCCTTGCATTTGGCTGCAGACCTATTTTTCTTCATAAGAAAGATGGGAGAGCAGTGCAGCTGCTTCATGTCCTGACCATCATTAGTGTAGCCAGTGATATAGGCAACCATTAGTAGCTTTAGATTTCAAAAATTAAAAGTACATCCTGGAGCCAGAAACTGATGAGACATGCCAACTGTTGCAGAAGAAGGTATTTCACACATCTGTTTTCAATACTCTACTGTCCACTGTCTCCAAGGTTGAATTCCTGCTCCAAGGCAGACATATGTTAGATTATAAGCATCAGCTTGTTGACTGCTGAATTTGGAAATTATATACATGGCTACCTATTTTGAGAGCAGTTATTAGCACACTACACAACTGCTATTAGATTATATGAATTATGAATGAATTATATGAATTAACATGAATTTGGTTTAAGGAGAAACTGATTTTGTTGTGTTTAAATGACTAATGTAATTCACACTTTTTGTAAACGTATTGATGTTTTGCTTCAACGTGTCCTTTGCATACAAGTCTTTGGTCATCAACACTTCCAGTTTCATACAATAAGACTGTAAAGCTGTAAAATGAGACTATAAGACTGCTGTAAAATGAGTGCCTAATGGGAGCACTGTCGTGTAAGGGCACTCACTGAGATTGGCTTTTGTACCAGAAACCCGTTTAGCACCATGTTGCAGGGAAATGCAGTCAAAATTACTTAATATTTTCACAACACAGTGCTGATGCCATTAAGCAAAATAACAAATTAGTAAAATGGACAGAACCAAATCAAAGGGAAGGAAAAGGAAGATGCCTTGGCAGAGCTAGAAACAGAGTCAGATGAGAAGTGTCGGCTCATCTTTGATTTCTCGCTCTGTGTTCTTCATTCTTCTTTGCACATGTTTAGTAACGTGAGTGTCTCTCTGTGTTTAGCTTGAGATGCTCTTCTTGACTTCTGCCTTTTCTCCGGCTGACCTGACAGTTGTGCAGGTTTTAATGGAGAGGTCTTGTGCAGGCACCATGCACAGGCTCACACTCACTTTACAAACACTAGGATTCTTTTTACAGTCTGGACTCCTGCCAAGTTACCCACCAAACCACATGGTCAAGAAAACAACAAGGGTATCCAAGGATAGAAATCTCCTACAGACAAAGAAATTAGTGTTTACGTCAATATGGGTGGGTGGGTTTAATTACTGTATGTGTATGAGTGGAGTACAAAAGAATCAGCTTTGTACTGCAAGAAACTGGCTACGAAAGTCACGATGTTTCTCTTGAACAGTTCAAAAGGTCAGTTTGTTTTGGTATAAACACTATATTTCATAATATGGAAAGTGCGGCCGTTATAGAGAATTATCATCTTTGACTGTCACACTGTTAATATATCTAACACGACAACTACAATGATAATTCCTGGAAACGGCTATTAATTTGCTGGATTTCAAAGGGTTGTACATGCATAGGCTGTGACTTGAGGTAATGTGTGTTCCCCCCTCAGTGAGCAGGTGACAGCCAACAGTGTTTATCGTATGGGTGTTGTTCAGGTTCACGAAGCTCACCTGGATATGAGAGGAATGTCCACTTGTTCTAACAGGCCTCTTTTATGTTGGGAACCTTGACCGTCTGACAGACAACCTCTGGGGGTAACGTTGGAGCATTCAGGTCTCACAGGTTAACACTTAGACCTCAAACACAAAGTCCACAGCTTGCATGTTTTGACCCTAAACCGTCTATCCCCCTTTGCCCGGTTTGTCTCTTTGTACCCTTTGCAAAACAGCCAAGCTGTGACACATCCACAGATTCCTGTAGCTGGATGGGGACCAACACTGACCCACTCCAGTTCACAAGTTTATACAAAGTTTACAACTAGCTTGAGTTAATGGAAAAGATGGACAGTTTTATGGACTAATATGGTCAAGAAGGGCTACGAATTGCTTCTTCCCTTCATGCTAGAATAGATAGTGAGCATGAAGCTGAGCAGCTGCTGCTGAGGCCTCTGGTAATCTGTTTGGAAATGTCAAGGATGTGTCAAAATAAATACACTATCCACTGTGTTCATAGAGAGAGCTGCTGTGTACTTTATCCCACGTGTGGTCATTTGGCCTCAACCACCTTGTCTGTATAGTAACCTTTATTATTTACTGGACTTTGTATATATCAGTGCATTTGCCTTTGTCTTTATTTAGACAAAAATGACTATTCTAGTAAGGGCATACATTTGGCTATTGTTGGTTTTGTTTGACAGGTTTCCTCAGTGGTTAGTATTTTGTTCAGAAGTAGTCATTTGATGTGTAGAGTGTGTCTGGTTGGTCATTGCATTAATTCATCATCACACTTTGCTTTGGAACAAAAATGGTATTTGTGGTTTAAAATATTTTGATAACTATTTTGGGATAATTTAGGTACTGTCAGCATATTAAATATTAAAACAAAGATAAAATGGACATAATAATTAAGTTTCTTTTGTCGTAAATAGTTTTGACTATTCAAGTGACTCTTTCAAATCTCAAAAGTACAACTTCTGGATAGTAGAAACACAGATAAACCACAAAAGGATCTGAAATGGGAAGTGATGGCATCAGGCTTTATTTAAATAGACCAAAAACTTTTCTTTTTATAACTTTTCTTAGGCAAGGTTGTCATAGAAAGTGCCCTCACTTTCTCTTTTTGGTGAGACAACTTTAGCTGTTGTCTGTTGCCTCAGTCTACTGAGCTTAGTGACCCGCAATCTTCTTTACAGTGAGGGAAGTTAAATTTAGAAATACATCACACTGTATATGATGCATGTCTGGTCAAAGCTTTTGACTCACAGAAAATCGTTTGGAAAGGTCAAGTGAATGTGGTTATGTTCAGAGGGCTCCCAGTCACAGAAATTCCTGCAGGTCAGCAGAGCTTCTGTGGTTTATGATACTTGGCATCACAGCACTGGTCACCACAGGGAGTGAGACTGTGGAGCAGTTTTTGTGACACGCTGACAACATTTTCCTCTGGGATATCAGGATACCATGTCTTTATTTGCTAGACAGCAGTGTTGTACACTTTTATATTATCCTGTCCACTATTCCTGGTTTGATTTACTCCAACAGGTCTGAGATCAAAAATGCAGATGTGTCATATTTTAGTTGTTGCAAATCACTCTTTCAAATACTTAGGTCCAACATCTGTCTTGTCTCAAAATCTTGCTTTTGGTATCAGATTTTAGCTTTAGAAACAAACTAAGCTGTTACTGTTAGTGTGTGAATAGCTGGAATCAGAGACCTAAATGCTCCATGTACAGTTTAATCTGATCTTGGGACAAAATACCCCCTGAGGAGATGACAGAAGGGCTGCAACATTAAATGAGAGTCTGCAGCCATGTTGGTGGCTCTGTGAGGCTGTACTTTGGTGCACTGTGGTGCTTTAAGCTGAATTCTAAATCTAGCATGGAAACATGACCACAATGGCAATGCTAACATGCTGATGTTTAATTGATATGTTTGCAATATTTGCCATCTTCCTTTAGCATGTTACTATGCTAACATTTCTGAGTTATAACAAAACACAAATTACAGCTGTGACTAATGGGATTGTGATTAGTTTGGTTATAAATCAAAAATGAGATTAGTTGAAATTTTGACCTGATGGTGGTGCAAGGGTAGATAAATTAAGACATCAATTTTTAGTAGAAGTTATGAAACTAAACTGAATATAAACGTCTGTAACAAACTTATGGGGAGTCCATTCAATAGTTGTTGAGTCTTTTAACTCTACTACAAATGTCAGACTCATGGTGATGCTGCATGAAGTCCAGGATGATCAGAGTCATTGTGATTGATCCTCTTTAGGACATAATTGTTTTATTAAAAGTTCTTATTTTCAGAAAATGTTGGTCTGGATCGACTGCCACGCTGACATTGTCAACCGTGGAGTCACAGTTCTAGCATGGCTAAGATCAACCTGCAAAACTATGGTGGTGATGAGGCTGATCTTCACCTGGCAGGACATAGCTTTCTGTAATGTGCTCTGCCCTCCCCAGCAATGCAGTTCATTTATAACAGCCGATCTGTGTGTATTTTTATCTGTCATATAGAGGCAAGACAGATGGAGCAATAGTCCAAGGGGATTGCACACATTTCCTACATTACTGGTGAAATTGCAGCTGCTAGAGACCAAACCAAATGTGTAATCATGTGAGCCTGGTGTGGAGTAACTCTACGAGGAATGACTCTGTATATTGTAGCTCGATGTTGTAAATCTCACTGATCATTTGAGCAACACGCAGGCTCACCTACACACAATATATTGACTCATCTCAGTGTTTACATGAAGGTGGGTTCATGCGTACGTTGACCAAACCAGGCTCCAAAACAACAAATAGCCTCACACACTTCACACCACAGTCACTGTAAACACACGCTTTCCTCATTCCTCATTAGGTCTTTAGAAAAAGTCACTTTATAGGGAGGAAGGAGATATAAAGCGTTGTATACACTAATCATGACAAATTATGGTCTCCGTTTCATTACATTACACTTTTATGTAAACAGTATAATAGTCTTCTAGCGATTGCCCTCACTGTTACTCACTCTGACCTTGTTTTATTAACTGTTACTGTGAAGCAGCGGCTCAGGTTGTAAATGATCAAAACTCATAGCCTTAATAGGTTTTAAATTGTTCAGCTGCTAATAAATAACAGTGCCACTACTAACAAAATGGCCCATGCCAATTTACACCTACAAGGCTATGAATTTCTAAGAAAACAAAAAGGATTGGTCTTTGCATTTAGTCACTTTGAATGAGTATGTCTCTGTATTCCTGCATCTTCTCTTTTATTATTTGTCTGTGAGAAAACTATGTAAATGATTTGAATCTTTCTTAAATGGCGAAGACCTCATTCCTCTGTGTGAGTCTTGATTTGTGTTTGTGTCTCTTCACTGTGTTCACAGTACTCTCTGACGGAGGTCGAACTCTAAGGTGGAGGAGGCTGTAAAGAGGCCCTGAAGGAGCCTCCCATGCTCCCTACCTGACCAGCCAAACACATCGGACAGCCATGGCTCCTCGGAAACGTAGTGGCAGTGGCCGTGGTGGCCTCTCCTTCATCTTCTGCTGTTTTAACAGCAGCGATCACCCAGAGATCACCTACAGGCTTAGGGAGGACTTTGCCCTGCAGGCCATGGAGCCATCACTGCCCATGCCAGGATACAGTGAGCTGGATGGCATGTTCTCAGAGTTGGTGGTGAGGCTTTATCCTGCTTTTTCTTCTTAATGAAATACAGACCCCAGCAATTTGTCCAGAAGAAGTGTTCAGAACCTGTTTCAGTAAACATCTTCAACAGTTACTTAAAGACACATTTAGCCATAAAAATGGCAAGAAGTCCCTTAATATGATTATTTGAGATCTTGAGATCTTATTTTTTGTGCTACAAAGCATCATTGTTGTCCAAACAGCTCCAGTATTTTTGTTACTATAAACCTGGCCACTGTAGTGTTTTAGGAAATTCTATATTCAAGAAGATTGTTTGACCACACCAAAATATGGGTGCTGGTCATACGTCAGGTGACCGTACATGTAACTAACGATTCAACCAAAGCAAGTCAAATACTAGTGTCAGACAGCATTTTATGCTCTCACAGCTCACGTCAGACGCCAATACAAATTGGTGAAATCATCAACAATCCACACAGATGTGTTTAGTTTAATCACAGCACATGAAACTAGGACAGGACATAACAACACACACTCTGTCCACATGTTCTCAAGAAAACATCAAAAATTCATCATGAAGATTACAACTTAGAGCTCATCATTAAAATACATTCATTACATTTCATATGTTAGGAACCGCTATCTCTGGGGGTAATGTTGAAGCATTCAGGTCTCACAGATTAACACACAGCTCACATATCACACACACATATGTGTTTGAGCATATATACACATTGCACCAAACTTCAAGAAGACAGTCATCATCATCATCAAATCAATTTTAAAACCTTTTTAAAATTATAATACAGAATACAACATACAGGGAAGTAGATTTGTAAAATAGCGAGATGGTCAACCACATTGTTATGGTCTTCTCATGCATTTAACATTATAGAATAACATCAGCCTAGAAACTTAGCAAAAAAAATCACATGCAAAATAAGGTTAAAAATCAGAATGACCACAGTAATTTTGCTTGTCACTTTATTAACCATTGACCCTTTGCCAAAAAACAACTGTTGAATTTGTATAATGATCCAGGAACAATTAAAAGCATTTGACACCTAAAAAACAACCTGTCATACAAATGATAGAGGAAAGATGATTGATATTAACTGTAAAAATCGTAAAATATATTTTCCTAAATTTACAAGAGGCTACAAATATTTTCCATTACCACATGTTAATAATCTCAGGGGTCAGGGATCTTATTGTCTGCAACAGTTTAAGACATTCACAAATGAACTGTCACTTCCTCCCTGTCTTGTGAGTAACAGGGCCAGGGTGCTCTCCTTTCTCTGCTTTATTGTCGCTTCTAATTTGTTGTACTCTCCTCTCTCTCCTGGCCCCATTTTCCTCTCCCATGGTTGCCACAGTAATCTAAGCGTGACATTTTTGCACATCAATAGACTTCATTCAGGAAATCTTAATGTCTCGGCCTCCTCCATCTGCTAATTGCTTGTTTTCGTCTACCACCCTTTATGAAGGCATAATTGAGTAAGTTGAGTGTAACAACAAGGAGGCTTTCAGTTGCTCTGTTTACCAAAAGAAAACAGCCACGTGCTTTTCTTTTCAGCCTGTATGAGCCACCATGTGGTGCATAACCACAGCAGGTTTGATGGAAGCATGACTTGTATTGTGGATGTAGTTTATCTGCTCTGAAATGATGAGTTAACAGTTGTAAACAGTGAGATTTACTTGATTAGTTTAGTACTTGATTCACTTTTTTGCCCATCCAGAGTTGCTCTTCACATAAATACACATTTGCTGCAACATACTGTAGAGCACATGCAGTAGCTGCTGTTTATAATGTAAAGGATCAATGTTGCATTTACCCTTTAATGCCTATTATTGACCTAATTCAATCAATTGTCCACACAACCATTTTAGGACATTCAACCATTACAAATATTGATTCACAGGACATGATGGTTTTAGGAAAGAACATCCCCAAAGACAAACACACTTAGTAGTTTCAGAAAACCTTTAACAATCAGTCTGTTGTGTAAATGGCGTTAATTTAAACTCCATTTGTTATGTAAATGACCTCTAATATAATATAATCTTTATTTATTCATATTGTCTCTCTGAGACAAACTTCTTAAAAGCCTTGTCGTGACTTTTCCCAACTTTCACATGAAACTTATTAACTGCAGTTGTTTAGACTAATGTGGACCAAAACACAAATGAGTTAAGCTCAGAAAACTCTTGTATAATTTAAAACTATGTGTGAACTTGAGTGATGTTCAGAGTGTTTGTCAAAGTAGCTTACTCCAACTTAAAAGTTTCAAATGTCCAAATTCTTTCAGGTTTTTGTTCACACATTCCCCGACAGCTCCCTTTGTGTGCCCCTGTTATACATTGTGACGCATGTTGTTTCCAGATGTTTTGTACCACATGTTGAACAGCCAGTCCACGCCTTGCCTTTACCCCTATTACTCACACGTCTAAAATCTGCAAGACAACTGATTTGATTCGCAGTGGTATTGAATTTACGATGAGAGTACCTGGTGATATCCTGCTGATTATGAAAAGATTTAGCACAGACTGAATCTCTAAGTGAAAACAGAGCTTAAATGAAACTATTTGGAGCACATGGTTTTGTTTCAGGAAATAAAACAAACTTGATTTATGTAGATCTTTCTAAATTAGCAGCATGATAGTCCCATAACTTGTGCAGCTCATCTGTACTCTGCAGTTTGTTTTAAAGCAATCAGTGAAGGATTATGATGATGATGGTGATCGTGATATCTAGCTTTTCCTTCTCACAACTGAATCTTTTCTGCATTTTTTCTTATTATGTAGGATGAGCTTGACCTCACAGAGAAACACAGAGAAGCCATGTTCGCCCTACCTGCAGAGAAGAAATGGCAAATCTACTGCAGCAAGAAGAAGGTAAAAAGACTCTCACTGTGTGTTATGTCACTCCACATCAGCCTCCACATGTCTGCTGCCAGCTGGCTGCTTTTGCTGAATAATATCTGCAGCTGATTCCAGCCAAGTTTGTGTAATCTCCTCCCTCATTGATTTGTTGATACCTGAAGCTGTGTTTTCTAAAACGGAACACAACGCCTTGTGTCACTGTGAACCTGTGCTTGTGACAGGCCCTAGCATGAACGTGTTATCTGCAAACTGTCTGTGGAATGCAGATGATTATTTTTTCCATCATTGATGTCAGGTGTCTGTTAACTGTTATGGTGTCAGAAATTAAAGAAGGTTAAAGAAACTAGACGATAACACTACAGCCTGTGAACTTTCATTTAAAATGTTGCTGGACCTGGACGTCTGTTTCTGTTTGGACCTGTGTGATCCTGCACATTTGCTCAGTAACATTTGGACACCACAGGTTGCCAGACATGAAACAGCTTACAGGCCAAACAGACTTTAATGCCAACATTATTATTGGCAGGTTTTCTTCTGAACAGGTAACACTAGGCATAAGCATTGAGCTGTAGCTAAGGTTAGCTAACTTTAACTTATCACAACAACTATTAGTGATGGTTATTTTTGGCAATGAGTTCTCACAGTTCTTACATTCATACTGTGTGGTTTATGTACATCTGGTTTATGAGGGCAGCAAGTATTTGAAACACACAGCTGGTTAAGTGATTCCGACCATCATGCTAACATTAAATACTAGCATTCATACCAGAGGAGCAGACAGACCAGCTGACCAGCTCACCAGGCTGATGAGGGCACTTTATGACTTCATAAGTCAGATCTGCATCAGCTGTCACAAGATCAGTTCTCAGAAAAACAGTAGAATGAAATGACTTTTATGTTACCCATTAAATTGAGTAGTATGTTTTTCAGGGCTTGGAAAATAGGAACTGCATCTCCAGATTGTGTATTTTGACAGCAGTCAGCATTTGTTCTCAGGATACTAGGTGTAGTTTTGGCTAGGTACTGATAACCAGCCATGCATCAAGCTCAGGCTGACAGAATAATATAACAGCCACATGCTGGTTTATAATTTGTAAACAACAAACACTGCAGATGTTTACATTAGCTAAGAAACTTAACAGTGTAGGACTTGTCTTCACTCACTAATGTACATTGTCCTTTTCCTGATGATTCCCATGAGCTTCAGATCTGGAGATGCAGGGTGTGGGAGGGATTAAGCTTTGTCTAGTATTTTGAATTTGGACTGCAGTGCCGCTTCCAAAAGCTCAGTGTCAGTGATACATTTTGTTTATTTAAGAATAATTTGTCAGCAAATGGTTGATTTATTTATATATATATATATATATATATATATATATATATGAGAAGAGAAAGAACTTTAATGTCCTTATCTATCGCTGTTTATATTGGTTACACTGTCTATCAACCTTTATCATTCATAGGAAACCATAAGCATCCATTATGCTAGAGCATAAACTTCCAATAACATAATAGAAGGAATGTCAAACAAACCACTATGCTCATACACAAACCACTCCTGGTCCATAAAGAGTACTTTCTAATAACTTCATACCGCAGTCTTTAATGCAGCATTTACTGTCACTTTCCTCAGCATCACATAATAAGTCTTTGTTTCCTGATCAAAGCTCCACTGTGAATAACTCACTCACTGGACTAAAGTACATGTTACACGAGGTGGATATAAAAATAGTGAGGTGTAGAGGGAGTAAGACGAAAGCTAAATCCAGCCCATTCCATTAGATAATGCACTAACCGGGAATCAGCGCTAAGAATAGTAAGGCACTGAAATATGTTGCAGGACTGAAGAAGTAGTATTTTATTTACTGTGGCACCAACAAGTATTTGTGTGTTCTTTATCAAAACATGAGGTTCTCATTGTTAGTTGAAAAAGACAAAAGCCTGGCACATTTGCTTGAATTGAGGGATGTGAATCATTTGGATAATATACCCGCCCCATCAAAGCATCCACATAGTCATAACATAGTCTACCACTCTGCTACAGTGTCATATTTCATTGTGTCTTTTCTACCTGATGAAAGGACTTTCAGCGATTCCTAGTTTCCCTGTATAGGAATTTGTCCTCAGCACACAGGAAAACACAGATGCCTGCTCTAGTTTAGATCAACTCAAGTTGTGCTTTCCAGCGTCCACTGAATGTGTCATCACATTGTTGCAGCAGCGTTTCTCAAGGCCATAGGTATGATTGTGTAGGACGTCCTGTTCTGACTAATATGCAGACAGGGCATGCAGATTTTTAAATATTTTCCTGCATCCGGTTAGGACTATAGGGATTTGGTCTGGTGTTTTTAAGTGTACAGTACATGTCCTGAGAAAATACAGCTGCAGAAAGGCAGAGATCTGTTATACATTCCCTGTAAATTAGCATTTCAGTTTATTCTACAGTTTTTGTATTTATATGGATTACCAACATATACTGTATTAATTATAAAGGTGCTGCTAGGTTTATTTCTTTGAACAGAATTTGTTTACCTGTGTCTTCCTGTACCACATGTTTATGGTAAGATAAGACTGTCTGCTGCTACAATTTAATGCACAGATGTAGATGATGCGGTGTAGCAGTCGTCTTATAAGTTTTGGCAACTTTTAAATCTAAAATCCGAATGGTTTATTTTATACAGAATTAATATATTTTCAGTACTGAGTTGTTAAATATGATGAGTGCTCTGAGGCCACACATCATAAGCCAGCTGTATTTGGCTGAATTGTTTCTCTGCTGATCACTCATTTGATTCACTATAGTGTTTGAAAGTCTGTGAACCCTTTAGACTTTTCTCTTTTTCTGCCTCACATAAATATTTAAGATTGGATGATTTTCCACAATAAATAAATGTATTGGTTAAGTGTCTTTGTGCAGAAATAAATAAAGAGAATTCTGAAGGGTTCTTTCATTATAAGCAAAGAGCGTAAATGGAAACAGTACATGCATGCTCCTGGTTCTGTTGTGTCCCACTTAGTGACCTCATTTAGAAGAGTCCCAGGGCCCAAAGCCTAATAAAAAAAAAAAACCTCAAGTATTACTCTGCATGCTGAAGCTCAACAGATGCAGAGATGTTTCAGTGTTGCAGAAAATGTAGAGGAGTCTTCACCAAATCGACAGCAGCATCGACCTGCAGGAGGGGGGAGGACAGACAGAAAGGCATCAGTCTTGCTGACTCTGCAGCAGGCTCTGGCCCTAAACCAGACAGATACAAACTCAACAACTGAACTCAGAGAGGAAGGGTGTGTGTGGAGAAAAGAGGCAAAGGAAGCACTCCGTTGTCCAAGTCAAACAGGAAGGCTTCACATCCACAGGTGCAGCTTTTGTATGAGTCAGAGGGGATCATAAGGAGGAAGGTGGGGTCATTATCAGGGCACTCCAAGCTCAGGAGGGATGAGGGTGCTCTTTTTCTCCAGTTGTTTCTTGGCACCTAAATCCTTCAGAAGATAGGCTGGCTCTTGAAAAGTCAGTCAAAGCTTTAAGCTGTTTGCTTTGGCCAGGCACCTTAGCTGATGAAACTATGCCACAGAGAATCGGGTAGCAGATTTACTGGTTGTTAGCGTAGACTTTACAGTTTGGTTTCAAATTTAATGAAAAAATGTTTAAGATGACAGAGCTTTAGCATCTCTCTAATGCAGACTGTCCCTAAATAAACTGTCAGTGTTCGAAGACTTCTGAGATGAAAGATGAACTCTATCCATCCATTATCTTAAAAGCTTTTCCTGTTAAGGGTCATGGGGGTGGTGGCACCAGTCCCAGTGGTCACTGGGCAAGAAGCAGGGTACACCCTGAACAGCTCTGAAAGATGGATTATTTTAAGATGTAAAAGGAAGTGGTCCCACCTCTGTGTCTGCTCAACTAATGGACTGAACTTCTTCCAATACCAGTCTGGTCAAACTGGCACCGATGGTTTATGGAGCAGCAGGATCAGTCCTTCCTGTCACTGCACAAGCCCTGTAGACCAGCCAAGGTCTGCCGAAGCAGCCAAGTCTCTGCAGGCTGCTTTATTAACTGACGCCCAATTAGTTTCTGATGGTCACAGATCACTTGTGCTTAATGGAGCAAGAGTTAAAATGAAAGGCTTGGGGCTTTTTATGTACACGCCAAGTTCAGGGTCGAGTCATTTTCTCCTCTGTGTTTCCCTTTATTTAGAAAATTTAATTATCTAAGAAATATCTTGCTGCTATTTTCACTTCTAATACAAACAGGCCTGTGTGGAGATTAATCCGTGCTTAAATGCCATAATGTCCTTAATCTGTAGTTTTACCATTCATTCACTAATCTGAAGATTTTCTCAAGCAGCTGTGCTCCCTTTTCTGCACTTGTCACTACAGCTTGGAAATGAAAGGTGAAGACCTGGGGGATAAAATGGGCTGGATATCTGTTGCCCTACTTCGAGTTCTTGCTCTATTTTTGTTGTTAGCCATCTATGCCCCAGACCTTCTCTTCCTTATGTATGTAGTGTTTGTATATTTCATGTATTTTAAAACCAATTGACCTATTGAAATATTATGAAATCAGTGTTTAGTAGCTATATTTACATGAAGACCTTATTCTTGTCAAACATCTTGCAACTCCTATTAATTTAATATTTATAAGCCAACCGTATATTTTAAAGTTAACTTGTGTTCTCTCTTCCCTAATAATCGTGTGATGTTACTTAAAAACAAGTGTCTCTCTCTTATTCTCTCTGTTTTAGGAACAAGAAGAAAACAAAAGTGCAACTAGTTGGCCGGAATACTACATAGATCAGCTCAATTCAATGGCAGCTGTAAGTAATAACATAAAGTTTATTAATTCTTTCTTGGATATTAAATGACTTTAAAATGGCCCTAAAAGGAGGATCTGTCCTCTGTTGCTCTTCCAATATTTCTCCTCCATTTTTCCTTGTGAAATTGTTTTATCCAAGTCAAAGGTCCAAGATTGCAAATCCCTCTGAGACAAACATCAAAAACCGACTTGACAATTTTCTGCAGCTTGTAGTGAGCCAACAAACTGCACACATTTTCTACGTGGTCAAACGATGTTGTGAAATTATCTAATTCTACGATTGTACACATGCTGCCTGCCACATGCCCCATCTTCAGATGAACCCACAAATGTAATTTCTGCAGTTTGCAGTTGGTTATTATCGTGCCGTCATAAAACTAAGATGCACTTTTTTTTTTTTTTGTTAAACAGAGAAAGACGCTCCTTGCTCTGGAGAAAGAAGATGAGGAGGAGAGGAACAAAACCATAGAGAGCTTGAAGACAGCTCTGAGGACACAACCTATGAGGTGGACACACTTGAAATTGTCCTCCTCTCTCCTCTGCACTCTAGTCTCTTTACCCTTTACATTTAAAATTCAAATCTTACTGCATCTCCTTTCATTTAATCTCTCCCTGTCTGTCACTCTTTACAGTTCCTCGCAACAGTATGTAAATGAGTCCTTTAAGAACTGAACACCTGTAAAGGTCATGGCAGGGTTGTTTGAAGAGTTGATGGATGTACATTAAAGGAGACTTTTCAGATATTTCATTGCCATATTATGATTGAGGATGATTTAGTTATAGTGTATAATCTGGGCAAAATAAGCAAGTAGATACTCAATTAAAGTCTTCCGAGGACAGCCAGTATTCATTCATCCTGGTTTAGTGACCACTAGGGTCACTAAACCAGGATGAATTCTGCTTGTCTGCTCTCCTCTCAGGTTTGTGACACGCTTCATTGACCTGGACGGCCTTACATGTATCCTGAACTTCTTGAAGAGCATGGACTATGAGACCACTGAATCACAGATCCACACGTCTTTGATCGGCTGCATCAAAGCTCTGATGAACAACTCTCAGGGCCGCGCCCATGTTCTCTCTCACACCGAAAGCATCAACATCATCGCTCAGAGCCTGGCCACGGAGAACATCAAGACCAAGGTGGCAGTCCTAGAGATCATGGGTGCCGTGTGTCTGGTGCCTGGTGGGCACAAAAAAATCCTGCAGGCTATGCTGCACTACCAGCGCTTTGCTTGTGAGAGGACACGTTTTCAGGTGGGTGGAGACCAGGTGCACGGATGTGGTTTTAAATCTCTTTGTAGACAAGTAAAACCATTTAAAAGCAACACTGCATGAAGATTTATTTATCTGTCATCCCTCAGACACTTATAAATGATCTGGACCGGAGTACAGGGCGATACAGAGACGAGGTCAACCTGAAAACAGCCATCATGTCCTTTATTAATGCTGTGCTGAGTCAAGGCGCTGGAGAGGTGAATTATTCTCTTTACATTGTTTTTATTCTTCCTCTAACTCTAGAAAGTCATCACGTCCTTTTGCCAATGACTCAAGAATATTTTTTGCACATTTTTACTGTCAATTTTCTTTTTTACATAGGAAAGTTTGGAATTTCGTATTCACTTACGATATGAGTTTCTAATGCTGGGGATCCAACCTGTGATTGATAAGCTACGTTCTCATGAAAACTCAACATTAGACAGGTGAGATGTAGCCCAAGATATCTAAAGAATGCACCTGCTTCAGAGTGATGCCAATAAATATTTGTTGTTCAGGAGCTGAGAGATTTTAAACCAGAGAAGACATCCTAGGATTGACTTTGGTTTACATATCCATTAAACCGTACACATCAGATATAAAAAGGGTTTATTCCCATCCAGTAAACATATCTTCAAAACACCAAATATTGTAATCTTCTTACCTTTTTTAGAGAGCACCGTTTTAGAGAGAAAGGATTTGACTTTGTCGTTATTTCTAATCCAGTCATTCTCTCACACTTCAGGCATTTAGACTACTTTGAAATGCTGCGGAATGAGGACGAGCTGGCATTGTCCAAACGTTTTGAATCGGTAGGGAAAAGAAAAATAATTCATGGTCTCTGTTTATGATATATTTTTTGATATCTGAACTGTTGTTTTACTACCTCTCCAGGTACATATAGACACCAAAAGTGCCACTCAAGTGTTTGATCTCATCCGCAAGAAGATGAACCACACTGATGCATACCCGCACTTTATGTCTGTCCTGCATCACTGTCTCCTCATGCCACGTAAGTGTTTATTTAAATTAAATATCACTGGGCTGCAAACTACTAAATACTGTTGGTGTCATACAAG
>OMLM01015885.1:0-39986 GCA_900302695.1 Helostoma temminkii | reverse complement strand
ACTGTGGACACATTTAAATACCTGGGTGTTCACCTTAACAACAAACTGGACTGGACTAGCAACACGGACGCTCTGTACAAGAAGGGCCAGAGTCGCCTTCACCTGCTGAGGAGACTGAGGTCTTTTGGTGTGTGCAGACAGCTGCTAAGGACTTTTTATGACACTGTGGTGGCCTCAGTAGTCCTTTATGGAGTTGTGTGCTGGGCAGGGGGCAGTACAGGCAGAGACAGGAAGAGACTTAACAAACTGGTTAAGAAGGTCGGCTCTGTCCTGGGCTGCACACTGGAGTCCATCGAGGAGGTGGCGGACAGGAGGATGTTGGCTAAGCTAACATCCATCATGGATAACCCCTCCCACCCCCTGCACCAAACTGCAGAGGCTCTGACCAGCTCCTTTAGCACGAGACTGTTACATCCACAGTGCAAGAAGGAGCGCTACCGCAGGTCATTCCTCCCCACAGCCATCAGACTATACAACACAGTACTACACAGTACTACTAGTTGTACTATTTAATGTCACTTTGCTGCTGCAGACAAAAGAATTTCCACATCGTGGGATAAATAAAGTCTTATCTTATCTTATCTTATCTTATCTTATCTTATCTTAAATACAAAATGCAAATGATGATTTTATTTGTAGAGAGGGAAGAAAACTGTCCAAACCTGCCTGGCCCTATGTAAAAGAGTCTGTACTTAAATCAGATTGAGATGCAGTGGCATGGTTGTAAACAGGCTGTTCATGCTGTGGTATGCCCACAATATTTACCAGTCATGTAAAATTAAACAGTACATAAAATATGAAGTATGAATTCAGAGTTTTTAAAATAAATTCAAGGATGTCTTTAGGGGGACA
Source organism: Helostoma temminkii (assembly GCA_900302695.1). Classification (NCBI taxonomy): domain Eukaryota; kingdom Metazoa; phylum Chordata; class Actinopteri; order Anabantiformes; family Helostomatidae; genus Helostoma; species Helostoma temminkii. The sequence continues at coordinate 39,134 of OMLM01015885.1, read as the reverse complement.
AATTGCAGATATGTTTCCTTAGGCTGTTTGCTGATCACATCAGTATACTTTCACTGCTTTCACGCAGAGTGCTTATTTTATATTTGTAATGGATTTAAGTCACTAAAAAGTTGGAAAGATGGGTTTGGAGACACAAATCAATAAGCCATTCGAGATATGGTAAAACAGACAACTCATTTTCAGCAGTATGTCTGTGGGTCAGTGTTCCTGTTGGGGCAAAAAGCAGCTGGTGAGCCAAAATCAAAATCAAATGAATGCTAATGCTAATGCAAGGTCCTATTAGGCACTCTGTATCACTTTATCAGCGTGCCTGCAGTTAAGTATGTGACAGGAAGGTGCATATCTGTGTGCTGTTAAACTGTTATTTTTAAATTGCTGATGTTATATTGCATTGAATGCAAATCTCAAGCAAAGGTCATAGGAACCTTGCATAAGACCCATACTTTTCGTAGGCTATCCTCAAATACATAAAGGTCATGGCCTGTCTGCCAATACTCAGCACTTTAAATTAATTTAATAAATGATGAGATAGAGTGTGGTGGGTGAGGAGGACAGACAAAGACTGAAAAGTAAATGTACAGTGTGTCTCCGTCAGCTCGGTGTCAGTCGCACTGTTGCCACGAGAGAAAATCTTTGCCTGCGGCCAAATCGGCCTGTCAACTCAGAGTGTCTGAAATACTCAAGGTGCTCCCTCAGCTCTCTCTGTCTGTCTAGTTCTTACATTTTAAAAACACAAGGTATTCTATCTAGCCTGTGTGGATGTTTCTATGTCTCTTTCTTTTCATCTAGTCAAAATTATAATGGTTTCGTGTTAATTTTGGCAATTCTCAGGACAAGAAGGGTGCCCAGAAGGTACATCAGTAAGTAGGAATGCAGCTTTTTTCTAGTACTTCTGTTGAAAATGCAGACTGCACCATAATGTACTCATTCCCATTCAAGCTGAAACAATCATCATCTAGCTCAGCTCCAGACTGCAGTATGACCAATGTTTTTGATGCTTGGCTATTACATTCATGGAGGTGAACACAGCCATCAACATGTCAATGACTAGCTCCCTCTACCACCCCCATGAATAAGATGCCATTTCTTCTTTCAACAGTTATACAGTATAGTTTATCGTGACTGTTGAGCTCTGAAATGAAAATTTCCTTATTTTCCACAACCCTCGACCAATGTCAGCCTATACAACTTTTTATAAAAAAACAAAAGCAAGTAATTTGTTCAACTAAACCCCTAGAAGTCTTTTTAGGAAGTGGGCTGTTGTTTCCTAAAAAAATGCTACTGGCAAAAAATAGTTTTTTCGCAAATTCACGTTTTTCTGATGTACCCACATATGATCATAGATAGTGGCCTTGAACTTTGTGCTCAAAACAGTCTGAACAGTCTTTTTCATCTTTGGCACAGAAAACATAAGGTCTATTTTTCCTAAAAAACAAGCTGAAGTGTGGACGGGTCTGATAATAGCCCATCTGAGATGAGTTCAGGTCCAGAGAATTCGGCAGCGTTTCTGCACAGACCTGATGTATGGCTTCTTCCTTGCAAAACAGAGTTTCACTTTGCATTTGTGTTAGTGGCGCCTTTAGCTTACAGCTTCTGTGACCATTTTCCAAAGTACTCCCTAGCCTTTGTGGATGAATTCTTCAAGAGTGGATGCTCCTCATCCTTGCCTGTTACCATTTAACATGCTAATTATGGAATCACAGATTTTAGTTTTTAATACATTTTAGAAAAAGTCCTAACTTTTAGAAATGGGGTTTGTATAGGTACATAGATTTGTCATCATTCAGGAAGAAGCTAGAACATGTGACTTATTCACAGTATATGAAGGTTTCCATTTTTATTGTAAATAATATTGTAAATATTTTCTGCAATTTCATTCAAAAAGCAGACACTTTTATAAACAACTATTTTTTTGATTTGTCTCTAGTCAAAACTTCACACTCCTGTTATACCCAATACTTTGTTTTTAAATTGGTATACTTGTTATACTTGTTATACTACTCTAGATTTATATTAAGTTTCCTGCCAGTTCTTGTTGATAAATGCTTTGTCAAGCAAGTGAAAGTGAAAGCAAGTGCCGGTGACTTTAGCAACTACACAAATAAAAAACAAACCAAGCTGATTTCCATGTGATAATATAACATTTAAAAATGTAATTTGCATTAACTGCATGAGACAAGTTACCATCCATCAAACTTCAGAGGTCAACATTTTTACACTCAGGCATTTTCTTTATCCACTTATGTCCAGTTCTGCTATTCCTGCATCCCTTGTTTAGTATTCCTAGTCTTTATCCACAACAGGAAAGTGAGTGCTGTTATGTCTACAGATTTTGCACTGTCAAGCAGACAGCACTTGTTTGTGTAGGTTTTCTTGTGTAATCATCCTCTCTCTGAGTTTCTAATGAAAGTCTCAGCAGGGCTCCAGGCTTCCCCTGCTAAAGTGCTTTGCTGAAAGGATGAGGCACTGCCACTGGAGCATATGGTAAATGAGTGAGTGTCACCAGGCTTACAGAATAAGTAACTTTGAACTGAAGCTTTGAAAAGTCAGCACCTTAGTCTTTGGCCAAAGTATCTAAAGTGTGGAGTAATAGTTCTGTTTAGTCAGAGTGGCATAGAGAATCTGATCAGTGTATTTCACTTTGAAGGCCCTCAACTTTTTAAGGCACTCTCAGATACCCTTAAGTTGTTATGTATCATCAGTCTGTGATACTCAGTGCACTTCCAGGAGTTTTCTTTCAACGCGTCTTCAACTTTTTTGCTATTTCCACTTTTGCTCTGCCACTCTCATCTACCCCCACTTTGCAATTCTTACATTTCCTGAGCATCATTTTGACAGGCGAAGGATCCTGGTAAATGTTTTGCAGTATGTGTAGGTGCAGAGATAGATAGCAGTACTTATAATGATTGAAAGTATTTTTCCACATAAGAAAAAACTGTTATGCTTGGAAGTTGACATGGTGAGTCTGTAATGCCTTCTGGTCTACCATTAATTAGGAGCTTAGTCAAATCATGAGAAACAACAGGCACCTTTCCCACTTAATTTAAGCAGGCCCAGCTCAGATCAGATCAGACCCTACCTTTCTGTTGTTGTGATTTGGCACTATATAAATAAACTTGAATTGAAATTGAAATTGTGCAGGCGCTAGTCACATCCTGTCTGGAGTACTGCAATGCCCTGTTGACAGGGTTAATAGCATGCACAATCAAACCCCTCCACATGATCCTAAAAGAAGCAGCACATCTTCTTTTTAATCAGCCAAAAAGGACACACATCACACCACTCCTCAGATCTCTGCACTGGCTTCCTGTAGCTGCCCTCATCAGGTTCAAAGCAGTGACTCTTGCCTACAGAGTAGTTAAATCAACTGCACCTGTCTACCTCAACTCTCTCATTCAGATCTACAATGCCTGGTGTCTGGTGGTCCCATCACAATGCAAATCATCCCATCTCTCCAACTGTGTGGTCCCACAACAGTGGAATGAGCTACCGAACTCTGCACGGTCAACGACCTCACTCCAAATATTCAAAACTGCTGAAAAAAGAACTTCCTATGCACTTACATCAAAAAAGGGAGAAAAAAAAACTGTTCTTTATTTTGGCTGTGATTATTATGGGTTATGTGAAGTTTTTAAAAACATCATTATAGAAGTATTTTATTTATATTCAGGCAAGCAGAAGATATAATGACATCAAAGTGCTGTTTCTGTCTGTGGAAACCTCATCCTCATACCCTCATTTTGCTTGACAAGGCTTGCTTCTACCTCACTTGTAAGTCGCTTTGGAGAAAAACATCCAAATGACTAAATGTAAATGTAGAAAGAACACTCTAACCCAGACATATCCTTCTGAGTGGAGGACCCTAGAATATTAAAGCACACAAACATCCCTTTGTCAAATATATTTGATGTGCTGTTACGTATGTGCTTTGAGATAGAGTTTAATGTTTTAAAACTTACATAGTAAAACTATTGAAGTTATGAAAGAAGGAACAAACTATTCTAAATCTTACAAATAAAAAAAGCTATTTCACGCCTTTTCTCAATTCAACACGCCGCTGCTACAACCTTTGTACGGCATGACCAGTGGATTAAGGTTGCTAAAGTTAGCTAAAGTGAGCCAACTTTAGAGATGTACTGTTGTGTAACTGACATTATATTTTATGACTTTCCACTTGTGGTAGTAGTAAGCTACAAATTTACAATGTACAACACTGTATTATTTGTTGTGTTGCTAAACTGTTAAGTCAAACTTACATTATTATTTAATGTAATTCTTATTCTATCTTTTGTCATCTTACACTCGGAGAAAACAATTAATTTTCTTTTGCAAAATTCATTTAAAGTAAGACTATATATCTTGTCAAATAAAAGCCAAAATGGTCACAACCGATGCAGATTATAGGGTGTCTTTGCCTGAACATTCACACCCAATTCATGCAGCGACTGGACAACTGTCAAGTCTGTGCCAACATCACAACTATTTCTGTCACATTTCATGTGCACAGCACTTTAAATATCTTCCAGGAGGAACTGTCTGAAGGTGTATGTCTTGACCTCATCACTTTTCACTGTGACTGATAGTCAGAAAACGTGTGTGTCTGTGAACTAGTTCTGTTCAAGCATATCCTCATCCTAAAGCAACAGCAGCCAAAATTTTGAAGAAAAATGAACTCTAGAGGGAACTATATCTTTAGCTGCTAAAAACACCATTATGTTCACCTGCTTGTCTCAGCATGAGTCTATCTCCTGCTTGGTGCTGAGGAGGTAATGTGCATTTGGGGCTTGTTCACTGAAAATAGCTGGTTGCTACAGCCAAAAACAACAATGTGAGAGAAGTGAGAGCATACAAATTGTACAATTGTGAGCTGTACAGCTAGACAAGCAATTATAAAGCTTGATAAGGCCACATTGTCATTTAATACATTGTTATTATTTTAAAAAAAACAAAGGCTGCTCAAAGTGTTTCTTAATATTTTCTTCATCATATTTTGTTGCTTAGCTGCATTGGCAGAAGAAAACAAAATAGCAGAGGGGACAAATAATCTAATCAGTTCTTTCAGTTGACTGGTTATCATAATCAGTTATTCAGAGTTGTCTGAAACATGATTATGCAAAAACCTCTAGATTGTATCCTCATGCAGATCATCTCATTTCAGCTCAGCAGGGCCACCAAATGAAAGGTTCTGTCATCAGACACTGATCCCTGGAATAGAAAATGCTGTGCTCTGCGCTGTGATGTCTTTACTGAAAAAACTGTGCCACGCACAAGCCTAACTTTTAAAGTTTGGAACACTGAAAGAAGATGCCTTGTCAAGCAAAATGAGGGTAAATATGAGGACGGGGTTTTCACAGACAGAAACAGCACTTTGATGTCATTATATCTTCTGCTTTTATGAATATAAAACTCTCAGAAATAAAATACTTCTATAATGATGTTTTTAAAAAGTTCACGCAACCCATAACAAGTCTGCAAAAATAATCACAGCTAAAATAAAGAACAGTTTATTTTTTGATGCTGCTCAGATTACAGAGTAAACGTGCACTTTAAGATAGTTCAAATGTTGATGTGTTAAACATGTACTTACATGCACTTACAGTACATGACGCAAAGTACAATCAGAAATTTAAAACAAAATTATACACAGAGACCAGAAGAAATCCAGTAATTTTCCTGGTTTGCCACCTGGCAGCTTCATCTGGATGCCAAGTTGATCCTTTGATTGTCCCCAAAGAAGCTTGATCAGGAATGGTACACTCGATCAGGAAATATTTGTATTTCTAGTTTTTAGAATTGAATAACTAGAATATATGTGATATATACGCTGCACATAAGCAAGCTCATTTGGAGCTAAAAGCTGAAATTTCTCAAAAATGAGTCATCCATACCTCTGTGTATGTGTGTGTGTGTGTGTGTGTGTGTGTGTGTGTGTGTGTGTGTGTGTGTGTGTGTGTGTTTCTCTGTTTCTCTGATGTGTTGGGCAGTATTGCAGGCAGAGGATCATCAAATCAGATGAAATAGCTCTAACAACTTCAACAGGGACTAATGGCTTCAAATAACATTGAAATACAGTTGGAAACTTCATGCCACTGTGTTATTTGACAGAGTGAATATTTCTGTCATATGTTTCTCTGAACATGCATAGTCATCCAACTACAGAACGGTACATGTGACTCGCATGTGGTTGCTTGTTGAAATGTACAGCTTTAGCTGTCAGTTTAATTGCCCTTTCTGTGCCTTTTTCATGTTTGACCAATTAAATTCTATATTAGTGACTGTGCTTTCAGGCTAAAAGAAAAAGGACATAGATAATCATGTTCTGTATGTCTCTGCTTTAGTTTTACAGATTCGCTAAAGCCTATGACTGGAATCACATACTTTTTGTAGGTCATAGATCATCATAATTTTAGCCATGTTTTAACATTATAGGTTGTAAATGTTTGTAAATGGCAAGTCTGTGAATCAGACATTGTTCTTTTTTTCTGCCAAAACAGCCTGTCTCTCAGTTTTAGTGACCGCTTCATTGTTTTATCATTATTTTTATCAATCACAGCACTTGGTTGAGGTTAGTGACAGATTGTGGTCCAGTTCTATACTGTAAATAGAAACTTAACAGTGACCTCAGTGGCACAATAAGTCTATTTCCACAGCCATGACATTTCCCTGAACAAAATCTATGCGGTGGTGTTACAGTTATGTCCTGAGTATGTCCTCCATCCACTACAACCACCTTCTTGTGACTTTTGCTGTACATATAGACTTGGAACATCATCCGTTCCGGGATGACATTTCCTACAAAATATCTTGGTGTCTCACTGTCTCAGTTAAATAGTATTCGTTAAGAGACAGGGTTAAAGCACACAGGCCTAAAAAGGCTCTGATCTATTCTAAGTTTTTAAGTTTTTAAAACAGAGTTTTTAAAAACAGCTGCCTGAATTGCCTTTTCAAGATCATATGTTCATAGAAACCACAGATGAATGGAAACTGCTGAGCAACCTTTAGATGTCCTGCTGTGTTCTCCATCGCTTCTCTACCTTGTTAACGCAGAGGTGTAGTGACAGAATCTGCCTGCATTAGTGTTTACAGAAGAATGTTGTAAACATTCAAAGCCAAGGAAAGGTTTCTTTTATTCCTCCTTCAAGAGGATTTGTTATTTTAATTGGTGCAATACATGACAATATTTACTACTTGGTGTTTGCTATTAAGATAATATGTGAAATCACAGACCTACATACCTAAAATAACCAGGATCCACTCTAGCAGAGCCAATGGGTCCATTGCTTTGCATATTTCCAAGATAGTTCTTTCCACTCACAAATCCATCACATGACCAAACCCAAAGCACAGCATATTATCACATCACAGAGAACATCACAGCATCCCTGTTTATATAGCAGAGTGAATCAGACTCTTGCATAATGCATTTGGAGGATCCAGGAGGCCCGAAACCAGGTCACCACAGGTTGTTCAAGAAAAGTTCAACCACTAACTAAAGAGAGGAGGTTGATACCTGAGGCTCTGAAGCACAAAGACGGCACAAACATACATATTTGATTAAATTAAAAGGACTGAAAGTGACTACAGGGCTGTACTAATAAAGAAAATCTGAAAAATAACACCATAGGACAGCTGCCTTTTTCTTTTTCACATATATAAGATGTGTCTTCCTTGGGATTTGTTTGTAACTCACTTCACACCTTTTTATCCCACAGGACACTCTTCTCCACCACTTTGAAGCCATGACAGCATGCCTTTATCTTCCTCCTTGTAGAAACATACCTCATCTTTCACGAGCTTGGCAGCTCTGTGGAACAGTTATTTTTCAGTCAGGCAGTGTGCAGGCCAGCTGACAGCCAGTGACAGTTGACTGAGGAGAGGGGCTGTGAGTGTTGGTCACAGAATGAAGGGAAAGTAAAATTATACTCATCAGTTCAGTAGGAGTTTGACACTTTTAAGTCATGCTGCTGAAACTATTAAGAAGTAGGACCTAAAAGCTAGGTATAGTAGTCTAATGGCACAGTAGATGTTTGCATTTATTATACACAATGTTTCATGTTGAAGAAAACCAAGCTAAGCCACAAGTTAGTTAGTTGTGTTATGAGCAGATCTGTGAATGAAATAAATTGGGTGACAGGAGAAAACTAACATGAAACTGCAAACTCTAAAATCCAACATTCAAAGAAAAGCTGAAAGAGAGCTGAACAAAGGCATGTGAGGGTTCTGCATATACAGCTGTATCTGGGATTAATGGTGAAGGGTGAAAAGACAGAAACTGGAGGATCATACAGAGAAAATGTTCACAGAAAAGGTGCCAAAATTACCCTCTCTGAAAAGCATGCTGTGCCTGTTCTAACTTTAACGGAAAATATACTCTATCTGTGGCTACGTCTGACACACACACACACACACATACAGACATTTACAACTAATCTGCTTGCTCTAAAAACAAACACAGCAGTCACACACTTGTTGCCAAGCAACAGCAATGCTCGCTTGATCAGTTGACTCTAGAGCAAATCAGGATACAGACAGTAAAACAGCTAGGGGCTGGTGAGAGGAGAGGAGAGGAGAGGAGAGGAGAGGAGAGAAGAGGAGAGACGAGGGAAGGAAAGGAGAGGAGAGGAGAGGAAAGGAGAGAAGAGAGGAGAAGAGAGAAAGGAGGGGGGAGGGGAGGAGAGGCTCTAGGGCTGGAGAGTATGCCAAGACGTGTCAATCATCAGACCACCATCTAAAAGACACATACACTGCCAAGTCATCTGAGACATCAGAAACCATTAGTGAAAAATGGACATGTGGACTTACTGAATTGTCACACACATCCATAACTACACTTGTGCATTTCTTTGAACATACATTACAATCACGTGCCACAAATACAAATACAAATACAAAAGGCCTCTGCATGGACGAGTTTTGACATTTTCACAAATTGTGACTTTCGCAGATGTACTTCAGCAAGTACAGAGGTTAAGTGAAGGTAAATTCATTGCACAGTTATTTTCAGCTGTGCTGCATAAAAGCATACTACCTCAGTCATTAGGGCTGGGGCCATTAAGTCATGCACAGGCAAATTTACCCTTTCTCTTCTCACACAACACATCAGTGCACAGTTATAACAGGGCCAGATTTACCTCTAAAAATCACCCATGGGTCTTTGGTTTATAACAAAGCAAAGGCTTTGCATTTCTAGTCATCTAAGATGCCATTTGTGTGGCGAGACCATGCAAACTGTGACATTTTTAACCTCCCCACTGCACACAGCTTTAACAAGTAGATAAATCCAGAGCCTGACAGGTCTGCCTTGCTTAGTGATGATCACTAAGCTATTAGACAACTGAGGGGTTTACTGAACAGTCAATTAATGATGCTGGGCTTTTGAAAAGAACACACAGTGTGCGGCAAGAAAGAAGGTGGCAGGCTACCATTTTTAATTCTGCAATAAAAAACAACACAACACTGAATTCTGCAAAGTCAAATGTTAATCCATCAGCACCTGCTATGTGCTGTGTCCTTATGAGGCCAGTTCTTTCTTCCAACAAGTATACTCACTGACATACTGCAGAATTACATTTACATGTAGTTTTTTCATCATAACAAACACAGAACTGAAAATCAGTCAGTAATTATTTTCCTTTTAACATGTTTATAAATGGGCTTAAGTGCCCATCTGATCATCTAATTAATCATTTCTGACTCTAAAATAATCACAGACCTTCGACACAGTAAACATTACACCCTAAGTACACGTCTTTCTACAAATATTATTGTGTAACATATGTTATACTGGTCCTGACAACTTGACATGACCAGTAGGAGGATGTAAACATTGTAGGGACAGAGGGTGGGTGTTCAGCTGTCTAAAACCTGTCTTGTATACGTGAAGTCTCTGGTTGGGATCTAGCTGAGGGCGTCTTCCTTCTTCTAACTGTCCTCTCTTTCATGTGACGCTAAAACAGTGTTAAACATGCTAAAACCACACCAAGGTTCTAAGACTAAGTGTCAGTAATCCATTACTGTTGTCTGTGTAACACAAAATTAAACCATGATCGTGAAACCAAATTGTCTGAGAAGTTATGTCTAGATGAATTTTGAATTTTAAAACCACCTGTTATCAAAAAAACGATTCACCTGTTAACTTGTCTTTCAAATGAAGCAATGGAGGCACAGCAAAAGAGAAATGCTAATTCCACTGAATAATACAGGATTAGGTTTATGTGGGCTGCATTCAAAGCTTATTACTTAGAAGATGTGCTATGTGCTAGTTCTCATTCATTTTAAGGACAATTATTTCAATGAAGCAATTAGGTTTATAGGCAATACATCTGAACGTTATTCTGCCCCAATCAGTCTCATCAGCTCTCTTCACCTTCATCAACCTTACACCAGATCTCATTTAAATTATGTATCCCTTCAGGGCAGCTGTAACTTGAGGGGTTTCACAAGAATTTAGCTGCGGGCAACTGCCGTAGATTAGTCTGTGCAGCGAGATCTGCATGAGGATAATAATGTCTCTAAAGTTTTACCTGAAAATCTGAAATTTTGATGGGATAGCGACTACTGTAAACTAAACGGAACAATGTAGTATGTAGGTACAGTACAGTGATGTGAAAAAGTATTTGTCTTTATTTGTCTTTTGTCTTTTATTTGTCTAATAATAAACAGATAAATACAAGGCATATCTCACATTTGCCAAAAACACATCATTATCCTTGAGACTTTGGGCAAATATTCTGTAGACTGATGAGACAAAAGGTCAACTTTTTGGAAGGTGTGCATGCTATTACATCTGGTGTAAAACTATCAAAGCATTTCATAAAAAGAAAAATCATATGAACACTCAAACATGGTGGTGGGGGCAGTTACTTTTTCACATGGTAACTTCCAGGCAGGTTTGGACAGATATTTTCTTTTAATAAATGCAATTATTGTTTAAAAAATGCATTTTATTTTTACTCAGGTTGTCTTTGTGTAATATGAACATTTGTTTGATGATCTGAATAATTTAACTGACAAATATACCAAGAAAAAAAAATTGCAGGGAGGGGGCAAATACTTTTTCACAGCACTCTGTGCACTCAGTGAACTTAAAAGATGTCACAGCAGCTAGCAGCAATCAATTCAGTTTATCTTCTAATTACAGCAGCCAGCTGTAAAAGGATACATGCATCACAGACAATGATCATAAAGCTGATTGTTCATCTTGCAGATGTCAAAAGGCATCACAGAATAAGAGACAAAACATCTGACACACAAAGTAAATTTCACTCTTTCTACACATTTGAGAAGAATAGTTTGGAAAATTCTGCAGGGTAAGACAGAGGAAAAACTCACTCTGATGTTTTTCTTCCTCTACACTTAGGGAACATAAAAACATGAGAGTCTGAGCTGTTAATGTTAAGCTTTTCTCTAATGGGACTTTCTCTCTAATGAGTGTGAAAGGATCCACTTAGAAAAGTGTTTTAACTGCAGGGCTTTGGAGCAAAACTCTTCTGCTTCACTAGTTTCTGGACTGAAAGTATGTCCCATCTCGATGCTTATTACAACACGCTACAGACTGCACAGTGACAGTCACTAAAAACCACTGTTCACTTTGGTAAATCTAAATATATTTTTATGGTAATATAGTTTTTTTCAGACCTGATGTACTAAGCTTTAATTATTACATAGAATACCAAATTGCATGTTGGATGAAAAAAACGCAAAACAAGTAAAAACTCAAACATCTCTAATATTATCTAAAACAAAGACAGCCCACTCACTTAGTTGCTACTTCTCATCTTCAGCACAGATGTACTTTAAAATGAATTAAAATATCTAAATGTCCAGTAGATGATGCATATGAATCAATATGACCTGAATTACACTCAACTCGTGGTTGAAATACAGCATGGGGGATGCACATCACAGGAATACTTCCTTACTTTGTCTCTATTATCTTGAAAGGTCATAGTGATTCCTTGGTGTATCATATCTGGGTCTCCACAGAGCCTGACATGTAAACACACAAAACTGCGAAGAAGCTCTTTAACAAGTGTATCTCACTTTTATTCTCCCTCTATTCTTTTTCTCCTCTCAGTCATACATCTCCTCATTGCCTCACTTTCTCACAACCCTCCCTTCATCTGTGCCAACATGCACAACCTCAGACAGCCCGCACACACCTGGGGAATGAGCATTAGGTCTGGTATGTTTATTCAGTGGAGGTTGACTGTGTAACAACTGGCTTTTCTGCAAAAGCTATGTTTGACATTCTAGGAAAGCACACAAGGAAGCACACGTGCACACAGTGATATTGCAGTAGACACACAGTGACGCATGCAAACACCCACATACAACCCATTGACCATTTACATAATCAGAAAATTGGAAGTGTTTCAGGGCAATATTTACTCAACCTAAACCCAAGTTAAGCACCGGCTCCATGACCGGTGTGTGCTGCTATCAGCACCAATCAGCTTTAATCACAAGTGAACAGATTTCCCTTAGAAGACACAGCTTCATTGTCACTGAGAAACCTCTCCCTAATTAGCTAATGTTCCACCTCAGACAAACTAGTTTGTAGCTGTTGTTGTTGTTTCCAAGACGTATAAATATGTCCGAGCAGCTGCAAACTCTACTTCATCAGTTTTTTTTGTGAGACTACATTAAGGTTTTCCCGGTAACTCGCTGGGTGAATACACAGTGCTGCACTGATAAATTTAGAAAATGAGCTCTACAAGCTCTTTAAACAATACAATAAACCTGCCTAACAAAGACTTTACACTGTATATCTAGCGTGTATTTGAATAACAATTATATGACAGCACTGTATCTGAGCTCTCACACACACCAACAATACATCATCCAAGGAAAAGCAAGTAATGTAGGCAGTTTGAATGTTTTGTACAAGGAAAAGCATAAAACGAAATAAAGAGTTTCAGAGTTCCCCCAAATCCCTACAGTGAAGTCAAGTCAGTTATCTAGGACCAGAGAGTGCAGTTACATAAGTGCAAATTCAGAAAAACAAAACTCATTGCAGTTCTTCTTAGAAATAGGTACTTGTCAGAACTAAAGAAAAGCTGTGAGCAGTCTGAAGACCTAACTGACTGATGAAAATCAGTAACCTGCCAAATGGCCTTAAATATACACTTGGTGGATAGATGCATTCAGTGGCAAATATACTGTACATTAAAAATTTAGTCAAAATTTACAACATTTGTTGGCTTTCAGTGTAATACTAGGATGCTGCTATAGGTAACTAATTAATCAGGCATGCAAGTAGTAGCAAATAGTAGCTAACATACAGAAATTATGGTTAGAGACACAACCATCCAAATTCATTAGATGCATTTCTGTTTTAGTATCAAAATGTGAAAAAAGCAAAGCTTGTACATGGGACAAACCTAAAAAACCATCCAAAATCAGCAAAAACTGGACGAGATGGACATAAATGTTCTGTCACAGCAGAAAACCATACACACTAAACAACTGGTCAGTTCCACAGGTAGAGGCTGTTACAGACCCAACTCGCAGGGTCAACACAGTGTTAGGGAAACACAGACATCTCACACTCACTGCAGTGTTAAAGAGTTACGCATGCTCTCCACTTTCTTACCTTTCTCCACAGCGGTGACACCCATAGATGGCTGACCCAGGCTAGATTTTGTCTCCCACTTGCCCTCGTCAGGGTGGTACATCTCCACAGAAGCTAGTGGGGTTTGTTGCTGATTCATGCCCCCGAGCACCATCACCTGGCCCCCAAGCACCACAGCTGAGGCCCCTGCCCGCGCTGTTGGCAACTGTGCCAGCTGGCTCCACGTCTGGCTCTCTACATCCAGGACCTCGACACTGTCCAGGGGCATGCCAGTCTCGCTGCAGCCCCCCAGCACATAGAGTAGGCCTTCATGGTAGACTGGAGTGCAATAGACACGGCGTTGTGACATGGGGGGAAACTGCTCCCAGTACAGGGACTTGACAGGACTCACCGCCATCTCCTGCACAGGCATGTCTCCACGACAGAGAGGAGGGGGCGCACCATCACACACGGTGCCAGCGGGGATGAATGGGAGAAGAAGGAGCAGTGGCGTGAAGGAGATGTGGGTGGGGAGAGGAAGCGGAAAAAACAAGCAAAGACAAAAGCTTGTATCTGTCTGTTTGAGTGACCAACTAAATCCCAGTGTCTGCACAGTGAACGAGAGAAGGTGAAAGATGGACAGAAGAAAGTTGATGTGTGTGAGAATGAAGAGGGCAGAGATGCTGAAAAGCAAAATAGTGAACAAGATAGGATAAAAGAAAGAGAGAGGGAATAAAGACAGTGTGTAACACACTCCTCAGCCAGATGTCACGACTCTCTGTCTATTCAGATGTTTTATTCATATGGCTGTTGGTGTTTCTGAGGGGTGAAGCCATCTCTTGAAAAAGAGAAAAAGAACAAGGACAGAGATAGCAGTGGATCAAAGATCAGAAGAGCATTTTGGAGCACTGACCTTCACTAGTGTCCTGATAATCCAGGAGAATTTTATACTTTCAAATAAAGGGCAGTAATTCAGGGATGCTCTTAGCTGCAGCTCCACAGCTCTATTTGCACTCCAGTGATGCAGCTTGTAGTGAAAGAAAATCCTGTAATAATGAGCCAGTCTTTAAATAAAACCTCTATGGGGGTATGATGATTGCAAGACTTTGTGGAATTTTAGGAAAGAGTTTCCTCCTTTAATTAAACAAGAGATTGTTGTTTTATGACTCGAAGTCAGACACACGGTCTTCTGAACTGTGTGCTTCAGTTTCCTGGTAGCTTTAGGGAAGTTGAGGGTCTTCTGACAAAGCCCAACCTGGAAAAAAAGACAACACTTGATCAGATGTGTAAATACAAATTAAATTAAGAATCTGACTGACAATTCTAAGTAGAGAAAAACATTCAGTTTTTATGCTTTTATTACAACTTTTCAGCAGTTACTTACTAATCAGGAAACAACCATTCAGACTGAAAACATACCAACATAACCAACATTATAGTCCTTTTTATGATTTATTTTATTATATTTATTTATATTATTTTAAATGGCAGTGTTGTCTGCTGCAATTTGCCAGCAGTAGTATTATTAACACAACACAATATTATTAATAAATATAACATATATGTTTGCTTTTCAATATTAGTGAGTAAAGTTAAGTATATTACAAGTAAATGACCCACATTTTCTCAAGAAGTTTACTGGGTCTGTAGTTAAATGTGGCATATTTAGCACAATACTGGAATTATCTGATATTTTCCTCACTCTTTACTCACTCTCACTCTTCCAACCCTTGTAATTGTTTAGCACCTCACTTGTAAGTCGCTTTGGATAAAAGCATCTGCCAAATGACTAAATGTAAATGAAAATGTAAATGTAATTAACGTATTCTGTATTTACAACTTTTGCAGCAGCTTCCAGCAGCTGATTTGTCCTCCCTGCCACCAGCCCGAGGGCTCCTCATGCCAGAAGGAAGTTTACTCTTGCTGAGTTAGTAATGACTTGTTTGTCTATAATTTAGGAATTATCTTGAAGTAGAATCAAAATCTGATAAACAGTTAATCAAGTTTTTAATTTGCAAATATAAGCTCTCCAGATTTTCTATAGCTCATTGCTTTTGCAGTTCCCTTAGTGAATGATTCCAGGCTGAGCCGTCACAAGCTGAGTCAGAACAAGAAATCCTGTTAAGTCTTGAAATAATAGCGTCAGATTTACAATTATTGTTATAATCAAAATCATATTCATACTGTTGAAAGCCATGAGATGTATGGTTGTGCATGTGTGTGGCAGAGACACGGCAGGGGGTGAACACACACTGACCTGAGGATTGACAGGGAAAGCAATGACATTCAGCAGGTGGGAGGAGAGAAAGAAAGCGTGGCAGTATATCCCTGTGTTGCTCAGTTTCTCGTCTACTGTCCTCATCTTCTACCTCACATTATGTAGGTGTAATACTGTATATTAATAATTTGTGATGCCTTCATTCTAGTCCAAATTAGTAGCCTAAGCCCTGTGGACACACTGACCTTTTAAAAGTGAGAGAGAAAAGGAAATGAAGACGGGAGCAGAGAGGTTGGTGTAGGTCCATGGCTGCACAGATGGCAGTTGTGTGGATGTACAGTATTTGCATACGAGTGTGTATTTTAATGTATTTGGATTTCTGTGTGACTATGGGAAGGTGGGTGATTTCGACAAACGTGGGCGGTGTTGACGTAAATACCATCATATACTGTAGCAGCATTTCTGCAAGAACTACTGCAATCATTATGATACAGTGGAAACAACAGAGGTTTGTTTGTTACCATTTTCTTACACTTCTTAAATCTTTAATACACATCACTTTCTCGCTACCAGAGTTTGATTTCAAAGTTGCTCCGTTTAACTCAAATAGAGGCTCAGTCTGTCAATACATTTCTTTAAATTTACTGGCACATTACGGCTGTAGCTTACAACATAAACTGATAAGACATGCAAATAACTTTTGTCTGAGCTCCCTTTTGTAGCATGAAGTATTATGGTAAGCATAAACAAAGATAAAGACAAATCGAAAATGCGGAACTGTGAATGTAGATGACCAACCGGACCAACCATAATCCTTTTATGATGAGTTACATCTGTAGGGCGAACACTACAATGCATGGTAACTGCACTAATTTCACGGTGACCATATCTGGCATCGTCATGGATTCAATTTATTATTACTTGTTTATAGTCATAACATGTCTGTGCACAAATAAATGTTTATATCTGTTTCACACAAAATACCTGTGGGAATCTTGAAGCACATTTAGTTTGGAAATTGTGTTTGTCTACTATTCTTTCCAGTTGGACATTATAGAAAAAATCTGAAACAAATTTCTTAAAAATATATCAGTAAGTACAAACGTATAGGAAAAAAAAGTCAATTTGTACCTATGTTTCAAAACTTCTGCTTGTAAATTGTGATTCCTCTTAATTAACAACAAGAACTAACAAATCTATAAATAATGCAATAATAATAATAATAATGCAGATAGCTAGCTTGAAAAACTACTCCTACCAATACGCACAAAGTTCAATAGTTTGCATGTTGTACAGTACTTGAAGCTGTATACTAATGGTTGTCTTTGATGAGTCTATGTGCATATGTGTGTTTGAAGTGTTGAAATATTTGTTATGCAATGAATGTTTTATATGGTAAAGCTCAAACATATATAACATGTATGTATGTATGTGGCAGTGAGGTAACATTCATGTAAAATATGCAGCTGAAGTTGTGGTGCTAAATTTAACGTGTACAGCTTGTCACATCATAAACAATGCACCCACATCTTCAAGCCTCCAAGAGAAAAAGAAGACATTACTCCCTTCTGTGCATCTTACTCCCATTGAGTATCAGAGAGATTAAGAAACATGACAAACTCAAAAATTATGTAAATGTATTTGATTTAGCTCACAATTCATTACCGGGAAAAATAAATCTCTTTCATCTCGCTCAGTCTTTCTATCTCTCCCCACTAATGCTGTGCTCGATTACTCAATTCATAATGTGTTTGAACTATAGGTATTCCATTTGAGAATCAAAATGAGCAGTTTCATTACATAATACCAGTAAACTAAAGAGTACACACTGTTCTCCTGACAGTCAGAAGATAGACATTAGCTTATTATATGTTCTGGTTATCAGCTGTGAATGGTGCTGGGTTAGAGCGTGCATGGCAGATGCGACTACGACCAAGATTCCCTGGGGTGCTTTGTCCCTACTAGCAACACATGCTGACAGGCTAATACACTGAGCAGACAACACAATAACAGCTAAATACAGGGAGCCGACCACCTAGTGGAAAGACAAATGGAGTACATTTGTAAAAATGCGGGTCCAGAATTTCCTGCCACACTGATAGCATAGACATAAACATTTACTCTAATCCTGAAATTCACCTCCTGTAATACAGAGGATAAAGGTAAGCTCTAGAGAGGTCGGCCCAGGAGCTTCTACAAACACAAGTAATAGTAACTTTGCACATAATTTGAAGTGGATCCTAAATTTATAAAACATTTTTGGCTAGTAATGCGAGAATTATGTTCTTGCTGTGAGCTTTGGTCGTAACTTCACAAAATACACCAGGAAGTTTGGAAACACCTATACACTTCTGTAGTCTTGTTCCTTATCTTATCTGTTGCTTTTGTTCAAACGAATGGTTGTACATGAATTATACAGCACACACGAAAAACTAACAATTTGTTGTAAGGCATATTTGAGCGCAGAATAATGGTCTATTCCTATTTTTATATTAAACTCTACTTTCATAACTGCCGGACAAATCTGTGGCATTCTACTGAGAAGTTTCCTCCCAGATCTTCTGTAGCACCTGCCAAAGGTCTGCTGTGCTGGCTGGGCGGTGTTCCCAAACTCTGCAATCCAGCTTCTCCCATTTGAGCTCAATGGGGTTCAGATCACAGCATGAGCAAATCAGCATTTGTCCTCCAATCAGAGGATCAGTGATTCGATTCCTGGCTTCTCCCTGGTGGGTCAGGTACCTTTCATGGCAACTCTGCAATTGGTGTGTGATTGTGTACACAAATAGGTGAATGAGATGCAGTGTAATAGCATTTAGAGTGCTGATAAGGCGGAAAAGTGCTGTATACAGTAAATGTGGACCATTGAGCTGGCAAAGCCATTACAAATAGTATTCCAGCACGGGAGGTTCTGGGAAAATAAATATATATAGATGCCAAGTTTTCAATTGTTGTTTTCAGATGTTTTTATAAAGTTACACTAATTGAAAAAACAATTAAGCTTTGCAAAGTCACCAATATAGTGGCGTATTAAATAAATTGCATCATAAAATACATACAAAAAATGAGCAACAAGAATAAATGGTATGGAAATTGTATTCAGAGTACTTATTTAAGATTAAAAAGTGCAGAAAATGTAATTTGATTTACAAGAACATACTTGCATTATAATAGAGCTTACTGCTTTTACTGACCTGCGGTACCTACATACCATGAGTTCAGGAGACTAGTGGCAGAGTTTGGATACACCTCTCCAGTGTGCAGCAACTTAGAAGGCATTCAATATTAGATAGTAGAATTAATAACTTCTCTACATTTGAATGACGATATTTCAGATGATTTAAGGTTGGGCAGGGTGGCAATTTGTTGTCGCTCCAAACAACTAGCAAAATATTATGTTGAGTTTTCTTCATACAATACAGTCACCAAGCACAAGGGTGGTGTCCGTAGTGTAACATCTATTTGGCACTGAGGTTTTTTTTAATTGAAATAACAAATACCAAATGGGATGCATTTAACCCTAACCTCTAAGAAAAACTTGGCTGAAATTCATATAAGCAAACTGTGTGCTTTGACTGCAGAGTGCTAGGACCATATACAATAACGTGGACATATAGAATTATGCATTAATACATATATGCCCAATCCTCTAAAGCCTCACTCCTTGCTTTGGAGAGCTTTATAATTCAGCCAGCAAAAATTAAATTGTTTCTCATGGTCAAAATGCAAAGCAAAATGATTTTCCAGTCTCCAGTGATGTCAGGAGTCTCTTTAATCTGTTGAGAAAACGCTAACGGCATACATTTGCTTTTATTGCATATTCTCATTGTGGAAATGAGAATGTGCATACATATTACTGTAAATAAGAAAACACCAGACAGACCAGGTTAACTGATGTGATAACGCTGCAATAAGTGAATTCCCCACAACAATTTTTTTTTGCAATGAAAATCTCACTGATTCGTGTTGGAGTGCTCCGGTTCGTGTTAAACATAAGACCTTCTTTTAGTGTCAGTACACAAAGATAGATGTACGTTATGCACTAGCATCTAAAGAATAAATAAAGCATTTAGAAGGATGTGGAGGCGGCGTGACTGAGTTTTGCTGAGAAAAAGTGGAGGTGGAAGATGCCAAAGAGGCCCCAGGAAAGAGAATGACAGAAATAATGCTATGGTGAGATAATGACTGATTATAATTGCTTAAAGTCGAAATGATGGTGAGCAAAGATCCCAGTGGTTTGATTGGTATCTTCACCCCACTCGTGTCTACAGATTTTATCTCCTCACCTTCTAATGGGAATCCAGGTGAATTTTTAATTGCAGCCAAGAGACTGACATGAATTTCAATCACAGAGTAACTTGATTGAAAAATACCACCGTGGATTCTTAAAGGGCAACTGAGCTAACTGAGTATGCAATGTCACAATTGATTACAAAATCTGATTCCAAATTAACAAATGTTTGTCAGCTTTTCAGTTAAAATCACTAAAAGACACAAAGAAACAAAAATCTGTTTGTTAAAGATAGAAAAATTACAGCAGTACAGATGACACCTACCTCTGTTAGAGGTACAGTAAAAAAAATGTAGCCACCTTCAAGACTGCAAAGACTGTAATTTAGAAACCCTGTTTCAAAAGTCCTTTGGGGCTTCTTGGACTAAGCTTGACTACCCATTCTGCTCTCTGCTCCATGGATAGGCACAAAAATTGCCTGTTGCCAACTTTAGCTTTCAGATGACTGACAACATGCACTTATTTTAAAGTATAATGAGACCTTTACCAAGTCCTGATGCCTTCGCTTCATAGTGTGGAAAAAGTCATATTTCAGCTCCTAGCAAGTGTTCATATTCAGCATCAGTCAAAATCAGCGATTCTCTGATAAAAATAAACAATACAAGAAGTTTAGCTGCTTGTGTGAGGATAAGTTGATAGTATGAAGTTTAAATAGTTTGTATAGAACATAATAATCTTCAGAACATAAGCTTGTTCTTTACTGATGATGAACTATATTGGCTTTTAAAGGCCATTCTCTATGAAATGATTTTACACCAACCATCAGTCTGTCCACAGTCTGTCCACTTTTAAATTAAATATAACATAGGAGAAGCTGGCAACTAGTTTCCAACAATATCCCAAATGAAAGAAAGACAAAAACAGGGTTGTGTGAAGTTCTAAGTCAACTTCCTCACAAGTGCAGTTTGTTAATCGTGGACACAATTAATAAACTGCACATTGAGAAACAAAGCCAGTCGACTCGTCAGCTCACTCATGCCAGCAGATCCCGTCTCTGAACAGGATGTGTGCCACTCTCTTGAGACATCTTGTGTAACAAAAAGGTCAAATATGTTTATGTTTCACTTCCCACAACTCAAAACTGGAGAGCCTCTCCAGGCAGAAGCTGTGAAGTGTGTTGAGATGGGCAGATAATCACAGCAGCTGCTCTGCTTGCTTCACCTTCTGCTATGAATACTTAAAAGCATTTTAATTTTCCCTCGGCTATGTCATCATGAAAGCTGTTTGTATCCCACTGAACAATAAGCTCAAAGTCAATCCAAATCCAAAATAGTTCTAGACAGTTTTTCAGTGTGCCCTCTTTTCCTCTGCTCTTCCTCCCTCTGTCCTTGCTGCTTGCTGCCTCCCAGATTAAGTTTGAAAGTTTGATGCTCCTTATCTTCGTTTATAATTTAAATCCAACGTGCACTGTGTTCTAGTTCCCCACTTCCACATCCTCTTCTACTGGTTCATTACTCTCTTATCTACACATTTTATTTCTCAGTTCTCTTACAGTGATCTCCCACCTCCTATCCAGCGTGTTAGCCAACTCCCATGTTCACTGCTATGTTCACCACATGACCAGAACTGACATGTAATTTCATTAATCATTATGACAAAATATGATAAATATTGGCTATTTTAAAGTGGAAGAAAGAGTATTTGGGAAGATTTTGCACTAATTCAGAAAAATTGTCTAATGTAGTAACTCACTCCTACATCAGAGACCAACTGCCCCATGTATGTACATTTATATTTCTCATATTATATAGTCATTATACTCTCTAAAGTAGACTTTATTATGCAATGCAAACTTATGATTAGATACACTCTCATAAAATCACATTTATACAAATGACATTAAATTTAAAGTGACTTGTGAGTAATATGTGAGCTGGAATGGAAATTGACTTTAACTTGAGATGCACTGTGCAAATTTTGTAGGTGTAAGTACTTGCTGTTTTGACAGTGTCATCACTTACAGCTGACACTCTGCTGAGACCAGACTTTCTTATTAAGCTTTCCAGTGCAGCAATACCCAATGATAACAGGAGAAGATTTGCAACTTAAAAATGTAATTATAACAGTGAGAGCCTGATTTCAGATTGAGGGAGCAGACAAAAGCAGCTTATTTCTAGCTGGCAACCATCAATTATGTTGCCTGTAATGATGAAGTTCGCTGGCAGATTTGATTAATTGCATGAGCAGTTAACACATTTTAAAACAAAAACATTGGAAACACTGTTTTAAATATGCACATCATGGCCACATACATATCACTCAGACTGGAGCAACATTACTAACAAAGACCTGACATGCACCAGTTGATAATGCATAAATAATGCGGATATAAAGCAGCAGCATTGGAGATTATGGAGACTACAACATGTTCTTTTTTAGTAACATGTAACCACACGTAATAACTAATAGCAGGTATACTAGCTACCTAACAATATGCTCCTTGGCTCAGGAATTATAGGTAGTAAGACAGTAAGCTAATGTTTGCAGCTTATGTTAAAGCAAATCAACACACTGTTTAATATGTAATTAGGATTTTTTTGTTTTAGTTTTAGAACATAAAAAATATATATACATATATACAACACTGTACACAGGCAACAGAGTTTGACACACAGGTACTGCAATGGACTTAAGTCAAGCAAGCGAGCAAAGGGTTGAAGCATTGAAATGGTGTTTTTTACTGGATCAATGAACATTTCCACAATTTCCATCACTATCTAACAACATTTTTATTATACGTTAGCGGATGAGTGATTCACAGAAAATGCCAAAGCTGACAACAAGAAAGCCTTACATAGATTTACCAACAGAAACATACATACTGCATTCACCTACATTTACAGAGGCAGATAGTGCACCATAAAAGTGCTAATGAGACTTTGTATTCACAGTGCTGTTCAGCCCAAACTATTCCCAGCAGATCAGGGCCAGTGAACATAGCGTAAATGTCGTGCTTCATTACAGACTAAGATTCCAGGATTTTCTGTATAATTCAAGCAGACACTCAGTTTGTGTTTTCTTTTTCTGCAGTGCCCAAATTGGCCAGGAAGACAAGTAGAATCAATCCTCTCAGGCAGCAGGACCACTGATGAAAAAGAGCTGCTTGACCAAATGTAATTGTGAGAGGAAAAAAATAGCACTTTAGCTCACACAGATCTTTGTGTTGGTTACATAATCTGACCGTGTCTGAGCATTATCTAAGTGGCTGGCTTTCTGAGTCTCCTGCAGAGTCTCAGTCTGTGCGTATGAAAGCATGTGTATGTCTGTTATGTCTTAAAAAAGATATTTCCCATGTGAAATACGTCCAGTCTTGCTGCTATAGCTTGTCGCGTGACCATGGCAACCAAACCACACAAGTGACGGAGAAGCTAATTTTCCTAATATAAACAGACCTCTTCACTAACAGTAAGAACGCTTATGCTTATGTTGGCATATGGTTTGAGTTAAATGACAATACAGGTAACTAATATGCACCCAGTGACAATGGTAATGTGCTAATATTAGGTAGAGTATTATAATATTATTATACAGTGTGTTATCTGTATAATAATGTATAGTAATTCACTATCTTTTTGTCCTTTGCAAGGGAGAGAGTGAACTTGCATTTACAGATGTAGTGAAGAATCCTGTTTACTAATAATCGTTTTTGGAAGCGTTCCTGAACATACAGTGATTTCCACTAGAATTGTATCTATTTTAAATGCTGTGCCATCTTAGGGCCAAGGAGCCTTACTGTTGCCTGCATGCAAAGATTTTTGCGGAAACTCAGAATATCTAATAATCATCATGTACTGTAGTTGATGAAATACTCCAATTCTTTATAATTCTACACGATCAGCAGCCTTACTCCCAGTATTCAAAACTTTCTATGCACTTAAACACATCACAAAAAATGCACATTACATAAAATTACATAAAAAAATAAATACATACATTTCTTGCCTTGTACCTCACTTGTCACTTTGAATAAAAGCGTCTGCCAAATTACTAAATGTAAATGTAATGTTGCTGAGCCTCACCCATCAATGTTCGAGTTGTTTTTTTGTTTGTTGTGTTTTAGGTTATTTTTGCCTTACAAAATCTTTCCAGTCTTTTGTTGCCCAGCATGTCCCAGCTGTTTTGAAACTTGTAAATATTGCAAATATTTTTTTAAGTTTTTAGTTTAAACATTTCATTTTAAATCAAAATCTGATGGGAGTAGTAGCGAACTTGTGGAAAAAAACAAAGTATGGCATTTCACATGTCAAACTACTACTGTACTGAAAAAAATCACATTAATCACATATACAACGTCATGTTAGGGTCAATCAGTGTTATTTAACTGTAAGTATAAGAAAAATTTAACAGCTGCTTTTATTGTAGGTATGTTTATGTATTTATTTATTTATTGTGTGTCACCATTTAACAACACTGTACATGTACTGGCATTAATCAGCACAAATTATACTGACTTCATTGCCTAATGACTCAAATCATAAAATTGTCCCTTTGTCTAAGAACTAAATATACTGTAGCTGTTGCAAACTTGCCAGTTTGGTTGAACAGGTGGTACAGAGTGTGTAGCTGTCATCCTAGGACGATGTGTTGCCATATACAGGATGATAAATGTGGAGTCTATATGCACAGCCAGCTGTCGCTGCAGTCCGGGTCTGTAAAGCTAAATTCAGCATGATCTATGCATGATTCTATGATCTGGAATCTTCTGTGGAAACAACACCAACATGCAAACTGCTTTAGAAATCTACAGAAAAACTGGATATTGCTTTCACCACATTGAAAACGGCTGCTAATCCTGAAGTGTTAAATTGGATCCAAATGTTCTACAGTGAATCAATCCTATAATACCCAAAGGAAGGTTTGACATGGGGTTATTTATTTATTTATTTATTTATTTCATTTTTATTTTTTATTGTCATTTCTCTATTTCATTGCCCCAAGCAAACACAACCCATTCCAGTAGTGCAATAATACAATAATACCACTATTCCAATCTGGCTCAGACAGACTGGCAATAAGCGCTTTGCTGAGGCAATGCAGAGTGGCACTGGAAAACAGTGTCTGGGGAGAAACAATACAAGATATATTATGTGTTACAAAATCAAGTATAGCAATATTATTTTTTTAATTATTACTACTCGATTTATAATATATTTAAGTTTATATACAGGTTAGTTTTTAATTTAGTTTTTAAGGAATGGATTAGCTTGACTGACTTTGTGTTATTGTTGTTTAAAAAGTTTGATCAGACCTTTTTGTTAAGTAGTTTGTGTTTGTGGAGGTATACTAATTAGATCTTCAAGGTCCAGATGAAATCATTTTGAAAAATGAAATGTAAAAACAACCTTCCACAGCAGCTAATTTGTCATTGTTTAATACATATTCTTTACCTACACATGCATCCTAAATATCATTTTAATAAAATATGACCATTTGGCATTTTTGAAGTAAATGAAAGTAAGAAATGTCACACCAGAGATTTGT
The DNA here is from genome assembly GCA_900302695.1 of Helostoma temminkii. Lineage (NCBI taxonomy): Eukaryota > Metazoa > Chordata > Actinopteri > Anabantiformes > Helostomatidae > Helostoma > Helostoma temminkii. The sequence continues at coordinate 13,595 of OMLM01015885.1, read as the reverse complement.
GGGTGCAATATCAGCACAAGAAATATATGCAGTGGGCCTTAGCGAGACGATAAAAGATTTAAATCTGTGAGGAAGATGCTTCCTCCACATTATATACAGATATTGTTACATTTTACTATCTCCAGTATTTATAAATCACTGAGTGGCTACCACCAATTGACTTTTTATCAACTACAGCAATTGCAAAGTAAGCATGAATGTCAAGAGGAAAGAGTTTGCAATGTGTATAAGCAGCAGAGACCAACAAATAAAACTGCACTACCTGTTAAACTCATGGAAAAAGAATGCTCTGTATTGACATGTGGATGGGTTCTAGTTCTGTACAGACTGACGTTCTACCACACTGGGCAGGAATTGAGGAGTGGAACCAGAAACTTTAAACACATAGTGGTGAGTTTCATTAAGCTCAGGATAACTACTGTGACAAATAATAAGAATTTAGTGCAACAAATCATAAACACTAAGAAATAAACAAAAGAAAAAACACATGTATAGACATGCAAAGGCTGATGGTATGTAGACACATGCACACATCCAGCACACATACAGCTGAGTCATTTCATTAGCAGGAAAGAACAAGTGCACAGAGTATGTTCAAAGCAGAAGCCACCAGACAAGAGGAAGAGAGAGTGGAGCGAGAGAGGGACTGAAAGCAAAACGCCAAATGAGTTGCATTTTGGAATAAAGAAAAACATAAACAATACAGACATAGTGAGGCCATTAGAACATGACAGAAAAAATACAGTGAAAAAAAGAAAACACTGAGATGCTGGTGCGACAGAAACGGAGAGGACGGTTACAGTCAATGAGGCACATAAAAGCAAAGAAAAATGTTTTGCATGGGAATTACACAAGCGCACGCTGTCGGCCAGGCAGACTAAATGAAATCGTTTCTCTCTGGAGCACATTTCCCATCAGTCCCACTAAGACGAACAGCAGGCACAGTCGGCACAAATGCCCTTAAGGTTAACTGTCCAATCAGTCGCTTCACTAGCCGTCTGCACAGAGATGGGCCTAAATGACATCAATGGGGACTGAGCCTGGTAGAGTAGCTCAGACTGATATGCAATTACATCACCAGTGTCGTGACCCCACTGGTACATACATGACTGTTATTATCATGCTGCTTGTTTATCTTCAGCCTGCACCATTTAATCCTCTAGATATAATCCTCTCTGTCTGGCTTTCGCTTTCCTTTGCTCAGTCCTGTGTAACTACTAGCAGAAAAAGGCTCCAAGAAAAACTAGAAATATCTAAAATGAAATTAAATGTGTCAGAAAAACTAAAATCAAACTGTCACAGTGACTTGTTTGTAGTAATTAACGCTAACTATTAATGCAACAACTGTGTTTAAATGAGTGACTGGAGTGGAGTGGAGAGAGAGCTTCAATACCTAAGGAGAGACAATAACACGACTTTAAGACTTAAATATAATCTTGGCCATAAAGGTTAGGGTACCTAACTAAAATGTGCAAGTCATCACATCCCAGCAATGAAATTCTCATAACTACATGTCAGTGGAAGGCTGCAGTAAGATCAAAAAGGTCAAACCTAACATAAATTTATGGGACTTTTGAAGGACCAATATGTCAGACAATATGAGCAAAGGTGGATAAGGGCATTAAGAAGACAATAATCTTCACTTTCAATCTATTATTTTATTATTTTATACCTAAACTCAAAGACAATAATGCACAGCTTCCAGTTCTTAATACAGAACAATAAGAGTAATGTTTTGGTAATACTGTTTCTTATCAACATCAGCTTTAATGTCACTCCAACACCGATGCCTCACGCTAATCTGCGCTAACACCATGACCTTTTTCTACCATGACAAGAAAATGTCCTGGACACAATTTACCTCAGACCGTATAAATCATTTTGTCAAAGTGACTTTTTCTTGACAAAATGTCAAGAAAATTAAAGCTTTAGTTGTGACGTTATTATCAGTTTAAATAAAAATGATGTTCTTTAATGTATTAATCATCTAACATACTTAAATGCCAAATTATATGAACGATAATTACAGTATTAGATCAACAGAGGATTCTTCATTCAGTAGAAATGATGATGAGTTTCAACAAAGCCACAAAGCAAACTGCTTTTGGCAAATATACCAACTCATTTTGTTATTCTGTTATCAAAACTTATCTGGCTACAATTAACACACAACCTTTAGATTAATTTTTCAGCTAAAGACATTAAACGTTTTGTAAAAATGCTAGTTGACAGCCAGTGTGCAGAGGATTTATAGGTAACTAGACACACATAGCCATAATTATTTCACTCAGCTGGATCTGATTTGTGTTACATTATTGCAACCTCAGTATTTTCTTAACTTAATCAAATGATAAATCAATTTCTTAATGATTTCTAGGACCTGTAGTATTAAACTGCACGTGTTGATACTGTTAACCAGAATTGTTGCCAAATCCATGGGATAAACCTTGAGTTATGGATTTAACATAGACATTCTGGCTTCAGCATAAAAAATATAGTGGCTTTTGGGTCTGCCAGCTTTTATTCAGAACCTTGTGAATATTCTGTCTGTATTCTATAAGAATGTATAAGCATAGAAGGCTTTGCCTTTTACCCCAGCTGGTGGCATTTCTAAAATGCACTGTGTTTAAAGAGCTGTTAGATTTAAACATGTAAATGCTTCACTAGCCTGTCATGTTTGGAGTCCATCTACTTATTTGATAATACCAGCCTGCAGTTTTAATCTACACCATGGTTGAGTTCTCACACACACACAGGGCTGGAGATAATACCAGAGCTTTACTAGTTTAATTAGAACATAAAGTGGTGTAGAGTTCAGTTTTACTTCAGTTCCCTAGAGTTGGAGGTGCAGTGTATCCATCCTGCAGCTGTGCACTTAACAAAACTTAAAATAATTCATGCTATACATAATTTCTCTAATAATATGATAGATATTCACATTATTCATAACACTTGACGCGCCTTTACATCTACGCCTGTGTAAAAATTCAATTAAGTCACACTGATGAGCAGAGTTTTGTTATTTATTTTATTTAACTCTGTCTTCAGTCTGCAGTTATATTGAGTGATTTATAACTTCCTGCAGAGAGAAGAGAGAGCGAAGCATTTATTGCATCTCAGGTTTTCTTAGAACACAGCAGTGTACTGTTCTATTTCGTGGAGGTGTCGTGCTTGACTTGAGAGATCCAAGAGCGTTATTCTTTAATGAAAAATCAAATGAAAGGGAGTGAAAAAGACTCCATTAAGTGACAGAAAATCCATGACGTAGGTCAGAGTGCTTAAAAAAAAGTAAAGGTCTGGGCTGATGGGGTGAGAGGGTTTAAGATCTAAACTACCGAGGACAGAATCATCTCCTTGTAGACAGCAGGCCTCTTGTGAACATAAACAAAGATGTATCTGCAAATTTAGGCACTGCAACTGATGACTGAGTGTCTTCCCCTGAGATGCGTTGCCTGGAAACTAGACTTAAACAACTTAGAAAGAGTGGAGGAGAAAAGGTGATTAGATCTTCTGTGTAAACAAAAGAAAAACTGTTTAAAGTAGACTTAGACTGGAATCTTCATTAGTCACAGATGAAGAAGAGGAATCCACTTAGTTGTTTTATCTGCTTTATTAGACAGATTTTAATGTGTGTTTTATATGCGTATAATAACTGAACCACAAGGACATGTCACCAGATTAATAGTCACTCTTTGTCCAGTAATGGAAGCTAACTATGTACATTACTCAAGTGCTGTAATAAAATATAATTTTAAGATACTTCTAAACTTCTATTTGATGACAAGTTACTGCATTTCATAAAATATTATTCAACTGAATAATATTCAGATTGATATTTGAATTTTATTTGTGTGACATTTATCTGACAGATGTGGTTACTAGTTACTTGTGAAATTCAGTTTATGACATATTGTAATTAACAATTAAATTAATAAAAGAGTTTGTGATCACTAGGGGAAAGTCACAAACTACTGAGGTGTATATAAAATAACAGCTGCAACATTAAAATGATGAGCACATTAAAATATCAATAATTATATTCCAGTAATATAGAACACATTATGCTGAACTGAGTCAGTCTGCATGAGTACTTTTACTTTTGGTACTTCTTGTTTATTTTTTCTTACTTATTTCTAACTTTTACTCATGTTAAATGCAGGATTCCAGGTGTAGTTCTACACTGGCACAACAATAACATATAATTGTGGTCTATGTAGTTTTAAACCTAATATAGCATACGTTTACTAAGCATAGTCCCAAACTAATGTTGTGTCCAAATGAACATCAAATACTTCATGTGCAGTCAGCAGAGATCATAATTACCAAACCAGACTTTCTACTTTGTTGTTTTGCCAACTCACAGACTAAAAGTTAATCAGTCTGCAGCTGAAAAAATCTGCTACTCACAGTTGTGGTTAAAGCCACTGACATACACAGTCACAAGCATAGACTTGGACTTGCCACGCCTTGTTAAAGATGTTACAAACATTATTATTATTATTTAATGCATTAAAGTTGCTTATGATCTACATTTCGCTGGTTGTTCTGCAGGTACAATACGCTAAATAAGTCACATTGTTGATTCGTAAAGAAAAAAGAGGGCCATTTAATGGCTCATAAAACACACTCATGTATGATCAACCCTGTTCTAATCTAGTTTGATGCACACAGATTTATTTAGTAATTGCCTCCCTCTGCTATCAGATTTAGATTTCCCTCTCCACGGCTGTTGCTTTCCATTTTACTCACATTCCCACCTTGGGCCACAAGCTAGTGATAAATCTTAAAAGATTACTCTAGTTAACTACAGCACGAATCTTGTTTTTGTAGCTTTTACAAAGATTTGTAATTGCTATGATAATAGTGTACTCATCAAACAGATGTGGGAAGAAGGTATAATTGCAGGAAGAAACATGATCGCACAGTCTAACATACAGTGAGCATACAGGTAAAACAGCTAATACCTAAACCAATTATCTCCCTACTTGTTTTGAGGTAAAACTAAAAGACCGACAGAATCAAAATAACATCTAAATAAAATAAACCAGCAAACATCATTCTAAAACAAAATAGCATATTTTCAGCAAAATCTTCTTCCACTGCCTGTTAGACTATATTTTTAGAAGATCTCTGGGACAAGCATAGCTCAGGTACTGTACAGCTGGTGTGTATATTTTAGTGTGCGGATGGGATGCTTAGCCAGAGGCTGTCACGGTGGAGTAGATACATTAAGAGGCTTTCACAGCAGGACAGGACAAGGCAGAGGTGGAGCTCAGTACACTGTGTCCTCTTCTAGTTCCCTTTTTCCTTTGCAGATTTCCTCCTCTGTTCCCTCTATCTGACTCTCACCTGTTTTTTTTCCATGCTGTTGCTCAGTCTATATCTGTCTATCTGCATCGCCCTCTCCTTTTTCTCTCTTACTTTACAGCATGAGCCACAGTGGGGCATCTGGGGACTTGCTGTGCCATTCAGTTAAATCTCCCCACCCAGCCTACCAGTCTCCCAGCAGACGCTGCTTTCTTCCTTAAATAGATAGGATGTAAGGCCAAATTAAAAGCAGAAGCAACAGAGGGAGGAAGGGTACCTCAGAAGAGAAAGAATAAACAAGGAAAGAGCCATTGAGGAAGGAAGATAAGACTAAAAGAATTGGAGATGGAGAAAAGGCACTAAGGAATGAGTGGGCAACATTGTAGTAAAAAAATGATACTGGATAGGAAAATGCAAAAATATATTCGGCTGGCACAATTATGTTGACTAATGTGCACTGTGGCAGTAAAAGCACATATTAATAAAGAAGCTAATGCGAGGTGAGAAAAGCATGGCAGTGTTCACAGAGGAGAAAAGAAGGAGAATGAGAAAAAACCAGAACCAAAGGGGCGATAACACCAATATTACACTCGTCCCTGTGGGCTTGTTATTTACGTATAGAGCTATGATTGCATGAATGTGAATGTAATACATCAAAGATCCCTATGTTGAATTTTTTATTATGCAATGTTTAGTATGGAAAAGGAGTGTAGAACTGTGAAGGTGAAAGCTCCAAGTGTGTAAAGAGAGTAGCATGACTGTTATAATGCGAATGATTTAGTAACCTAGTAAACATGGGTGTGACCTAGATGACCAACAAGTGAGATTCCAGTTGCTATTAAATTATTGTTTTAACCAATTAGTCAGTGTAGTTATGAAAAACTATAAACACAGATTAACATAATTTTAGTATTTGCAGTATAAGATATCTCTGAGATGGTTAAAGTGGTCAAAAACACCACTGCTGTCAAACTGCATGATGTGGAATATCTTCTGAAAAAGACCTATAATTAATATTAAATAATATTAAAGGTCAACTCGTTTTGTCTCCTCTGTGTGGAGAGTAACCAGCTGTTTAATCAAATATTTTGTAATGTGTTTTACTTTGGAAAGTAATACATTTGCAATGTTACAGTATTTTTAGAAATATTCTCCAAAACATATCACAACGTGGAAAGGTGCTGGCAAAGTTTTCTGTGACCCAGACTCATTGATCAGCCTGGCAGCAGGGCGGAGATATTCCCTAAAGGGATTATCAGAGAAGGCCATTTATTTCTGCTTGACTGGAAAGTTTTATTCACTGTAATTTTATAAGACTGGAAGCTAAAGAGCTGGGCAAAGCAGACCAGCAGGGAGAACGAGGGCTGTGGTGAGCAGAGAGGAATGATTTTGAGTCTCATGCTACCACTGCTTAGTTCATATTGTGAATTTAAGCACTGAGTTAATTGTACTTTATTTAATTAGTTTGATTAATTTAAACCTCTGCTTTAATACATTTCACAGGTACAGTACGTGTTACATCACTACATTTATGTAACGGGTTTCTTGTTAAGTCTAATGATATTTTTACTTTGGATTTTACTTGCATTAAAGTTTTTTACATTGGTCTACTTACACACTACTGTACACTTGTACAGTACTCTGCAAATGTCTCCCACTATTACTTATTCTGATTTTTTATTTTTTTTATTCCAACTGTCTTTACACAGCGGCAAGATTTATTTGTGTGTATAACACACTTATACATAATATGTATAATTTATATAAGTGAGCTTTATACAGGTCACAAGGTTTTGTGACACTTCAGCTGAGCTAGGTTTTCTGATCAAATCCAGTTGAACCATGGTTCTGCTATGACACCTGAATGAACCAGGAATCACTGATAAATATTTTTCATGTTGATACCTGTGATGTCAACAGCACGGATGCTAGCTGCAAATTTTTCTGGAAACATCTGATTCAAAAATAAAAACAACATCACATGCTCTCCACAATCTAAAGTCACAATGCTTGAATAACAACAAGCTTTGCCTTAAATTGTCAGACTGGACAAACACTTTACAAACAATAACAAATCAGACCAGCAGTTATAATGTCTGTCTGCCCAGCATGGTTAGTATCAGTTGCCCAGTTTTATATGTGTCTTAGTATCTCTAATAAACTGATGTGGAAGGAGACACAAATGATTTAGTGAGAAAACACAGATACTGCCGCAGGATTCTTAAGAAAACAGACTTAAACAACACTTTCCATTATCATCTGCCAGATTGTACATTTACTGGACTTACTGTACTGTACATGTCAGCAGTTTTTACTAAACAAACCTCTAAATGGTTCCTCAGAGAAAGTAAGAGCGCATTTTGCTACAGCTGGGGTTAGATGTGTGTAGATGTGTGTCAGCTGCAGTGTTGTTATAATGGTTATAAAATAATGGTAAGAAAAATAAAAGACCATCAGTGAATGAAGTGCAAAGCAGGACAGAGACATAATGAATAGGAAGGTGAAATAAGGAGAGAGTGAAAGAGAGGGACACAGATGGGGGAACAGTAAGGACCAGCAAATACAGATCCGATGCCAGAGTGAACAAAACTGATTGACTGACTGAAAGTAGCACTGAATGGATCTGGGGCTGAACAACAAAGACATTTCTACTCATACTTTTTTTTTTTTTACAGAGTGACAATTAATCTGCAGTGAATTATGCCATCTGCATTACAACCATTACACTCAAAGATGACACGTTCTCCAAAGACAGATGTGATAAGCTACAAGGGCAAAGTTATTGAGAATGGGAAATTAGCCTCAGGCTTCAGAAAAGTGTGACGGCAATATATAATTTTCTTGCGCTCACTTTATTCACAGTGAATCCGTTAATCAAAATAACCACATGCAGTTATAGCCACTGTGTGTGTAGTGTGTATAGGCTTTTTAACACTCTTATGATAAATCCAAGCTTTCTTTTAAATAGAAGTCTATAGTATTTGTGGCAATGTTTCCCGACATTTTCCTTGCATCAAACCACTGTTTCTGTGGCTGTAATCACCTGGAACAATCAAAGAATCAATGAGCTGATGATACCTCAGTGCCTCTGGCAAATTTATATGATATCTACTACTTCATGTGGCATCAGTCACACAAAGCAATCACCCAGCAATTTGTTTCCCTCTAGTCTCATTCTGTGCTTCTGGTTGACATAAAAGTGGAAGTAATAATACAAAATAATCAAATAGCTGCATATTTAACAAGCTTTAACTTTAACTCTTCTTCTCCTCTCTTAATTCTTTAAACCTGTAAGTGTTTAAACAAACCTTTACCCTTTCTTTAAATGGCTCCAAGCATTAATGTGCCTGCCATAAAACAGAAATGTTTTTTCATTCATATAAAGTTCAACAAATGACCAGCCTGTAACCAAAACTGCTATAACACAGATAAAGTTTCATAATTTTTTCAGCATGTCTGGTGCACAGCTGTGCCAGTCAGATATTGTGTTACCATCTGTGATGTTGTGGTTAGGAACTGCTCTCTTAACCACACTTGCCAGTTGCGTTCACTTATGTATGCTAAGCCAAGTAAGCTGTCAAAAAAACACTTCAGAGACCAGAGAGTCTGTGATTACACGTCTACACTGAATGTTAAGTTTTATTAAATATGCAGATGTTCCAGCTGAGCCTCTGACATCAGACACAGACATTGCTATGGATGGGGCTTCATTCATTGGGTCTTTGGTTGAAGACGCAAAGAAAATACACAAGCGAGGGAAGAGCAAATGAAATTAAGGTAACAAAGATGTGCCCAGCCAATAATCAGACCCTAAAACCAGCAGTGATTTTTCCTTCTGGCATGTGAAAATATGTGCAAAAGATTCGGCCCTGTCATCAGGTTTATAAACACCATGTATATATTTTAATATTGGGCTTAACAATGTCAAATCAAGAATTTATGGAAGACTAGTTTGTTTAACTAGAAAATAATTTTACCCAATATTCTATTTCTATAAAATGCAGAAATATTGCAGTGTAAAGACTGTGCGATGTCAAAACCTTAGAATGAGATATGTTCAAAAAAGAAAAAGATTACAACGACTTACTACATGCATGCATTGTTGAATATATTTCTGTGCACTGACTGGCCTGTTTGTTTATTCTGAGCACACTGCTGCTATTGCTGTTGGAAACAAAGCACTTGTTTTATTCCCAGAGGTCTTCCTTTGTTCCCAATATATCAATGGAAACATAAAACAAGCACATGCAAAAATGTTTCCCAGAACTCCACTGTGCTCCATCATCCCTGTAATGATGATCCCGCCACCTTCACCTCTGTCAAAATAGGTCAATCGGCCTAATAAGGAGATCCATGTAAACAATTCAGGGTAATTAAACAACAAGGCTACTGCTGTCACATACATGAAGACACCACCATACACACACCTGTGTGACTGTCTCCTTAAGAAAACCCAAACTCCACATACTCTACTACAAGCTGTTTTAATTAACATGGCACTGGCCTGCTGGCACGTGGATCGGTTCACACACTGGGAAAAATATGGGTCTTCACAGGAAGAGACGTGGAAATGAGGTGACCACTCTCTCACTGCTTCCTTACCTTTTCTCTCCTCATCACTCAATCATAGTCTCGTTACAGTTAAATTATAAATATGAAAGCAAGAGTTTAATAAACCTTTTTGCTTTAAAGATTGACAGGACAATTGGTTAAGCTGATGAACGGATGAATGCATTTTTTGTAGCATTCTTCATCTTATTGTCACCATTGTTTAAACTGAAAACTCCTAAAACTTAGTGTGCTTGTGTTCAACCAGCGATGCAAACCTGGCAGCGGATGAGCAGGGAAACAACTACTGTAGATTTGTCCCTGCTATGACCTCCAAGGCTCATGTAACCAAGCAGCAAGCTAAGGCTAAATTCACTGGTTTTGCCATAAGTATTTTCTAATATGCTCTGTTCTAACAGGCTCTGATAATGCCATTGTATATTTCTTTTATTATTTAAAAACACCAACATTGACTATGGTTTATCTTTTCAACAAATATATATATATTAATGAGTTTTGGAAGTGTTGCTAGGGAGATTTTTTTACCTTTGGACAGAGTCCAGGGAGCTGAGTCACATGCTAATCCCACTGGCTACCGGTGGTAGCTTCATATGCAGTGTATTAAATTTTCTGCTTGCTTGATAAATAGTTACTTTCTCTAAAGGCACCACACTTTTTTATTACTTTCTTCATTTTTTTCATCATACAGGCCTTAAAAGATCCACCACTGCAGGCTGGATCTCCAAACTGTCCACTGTAAGCATCCCACTTAATCCTGTGATGGGAATATTGGCTCAGTTCCACACTCATCTCCCAGGGTTAATGTCTGTAGCTGGTTGGTGTGTGTATGACACTGGCTGTTTCTGTCCCACACAAACCACAGCTAGAGACATTTTATCCTGTACATACTCTCCTTTTGTCCCGCAGAGTCAGGGGCTTCATTTACCACGGCACATATATGAATTGTCTGCATGCACAAGTAGGCTGAACAATAATGAATGTAACTGTGTGATATATTGTGATGATATGATTGCTGAATGAAGCCCCAGGTTACCATCAACTGACAATTCTTTTATCCAGCACAAATTATAGGTTCAAAAGAAGGACAAGCTTAGATTTCTAGATTACAAACATAAAAATGCAACAATTAATAGATAGTGTCAAGATGAAAGTCACACAGTTTTTACTATATCTTCATAAAATGACACTATATCATTATGAAAATGATGGCATAAATGAGAAATAGCAGGAAAGTTACGTAAGAAGCTAAGAGAAGATACAGGGCAGATGTGAAATGAAGTAATTCACCCTGAGAAACAGCTTCATCAAAATAAATTTCTGTTTTAGTCATACAGAGACTGACTATCTTTCATGATTGTGTCTTCTAGGTGGCTCTGACCCATGGTTTGAACTTCTGAATAAATATAGAAGTAAAGTGGGTGGCTCCATTGTTTGCGCAGAACAAGTTGAATGCAAAATCAATCACAGCTAACAATTAAAAATGTATTTTTCCTTCTCCGGTTAGAACTGATGAAAATCAGAATACAGATAATGAAAGTAAATTAGCACTGCTTATTTTAACTGGTATTTTAATTTATCCATTTATCTAACGAGCCAACGTGCCAACTACAACATCAATAGCTAATTTCATACATGAATAATTTCATACTCAGAGAGTCCATTTGTCATTCTCCCTCACTAACTCTGCGCTAATGGTGGCAAAGAGGTAGGGTCTGCTCTGTCAGAGCAGGCCGCAGCCTCCCTGGTGGGTCTTGATTGAGGGTGGCATTTTGCTGGCACAATGAGAGCTGCCAGAGAACTAAGCTTCTCTGCTGGATCCTGCAAGACAGGCCCAGACGCTGCATGTCAGCTGTAATCCTCATTATGCAAATGACCTCACACCAAGTTAGGAGCTATCATCAGGGGTCAGATGGGAAACATACAACCAACACAGAAAGAAGGAGAAAGACGAAGGAGATGAGTGGAAGGTACTGAACGAGTTAGGATCTGTTAGAGGACCAAACAACAACTTCTTAGAATACTAAAGGAGGAAGTGCTGCAGCGTGCAAATCTGGAGGGATGATGGAGGGAGAAACAGAGAGAGTACAAGCAAGCTCATCACTCCCAGGAGGAGAGAGGAGGACTGCCTGTACCTGAGGACACACACTCAACTCCATGAAAAGAGAAATGAAATTCAAGGATTGAGGTATGCTCTAGAAACTGAATACAGGCAGACCCTGTCTACCAGTGACTCACTAGGACATCCAGATGTTGGGCAGTGCAGCAGATGGCTCTGGCTTGTCTAGAAAAGAGCATCTCACTGAACAGCTGGATGGATGTTCCACACGATCTGTCTCAACCTCAAATCCTCCCATCTGCACCACATATCACACACTAATACATAAAAAGCTTTGTAATCTGTTACATGGTGAAACAAATGGACATAACTTTACTTTTAAATTCTGCGCAGTGGCAAAGTCCGTCCTGATACTACTTATCATTCAAACTTGCAAAGGCAGCTGATGACGGCTATATGACAACTGGTCACTGAAGTCCTAGTCCTGGATACTAAGCCTACTGTGGTTATGATGTTCAAACAGATTTCTGACAATATTTTCTTTGATCCTTTTAAATCATTTAACGTGAACTTTTTACGCAGAATAATTATCCACGGATGTTCGCGTAATTCTGATGTCCACAGCTCCGCAACGCCCTACAACAAAAGCATCTCGTGTTCAGAAAACATGTGCGCAGGGATGAAGCGTAATACTGCATCAACCTGTCAGTTCTTCCCATCAGTGCCAGGGCACGATGTTCCCGTTTGAAAAAGTCTACAGAAGCGCCTGTGCGTCACTTGGTCACATTAAATAAACGCGGAGAGGTTGAAAGTTTGGTGACTACAGTCCTTACCTTCCTGTTCGGTGGGTGGACGTCAGCGGTGCGTCGGAGCTCGCTGGAGCAGCTCCGCGTAATTGTTTAGCCACAACATGTTTTCACCGAAGGTCAACGGCGGGGATAGCACTCCTGCTGTGTACCTGTTCAGTGACAGAATCCAGCGAAACGACCAGTTACCATCGTCCTCCTTCCACTGACTCAACACTTCCCCCTCCTGCCTCCCGTCTCCTCCCCTCACTCACCAGTGCGCATTTACGCAATCCCGAAAACACCACCAACGTGCGTTCACCGTGTTGTCTCTCCGCCATCCCGAAGCGCCTACTCCCATCTATCTGTCCTTTAATCTGAACATCTACTGCTGCGTTCGTGCTGCGCTTTTGTGGCACGCACTCTGATTTCATCAGGTAACTCCAGACTCACCTGAAGGGAAGAGCGCTGCGTCTGAAGTTCAGGGTGCTCCAAAAGCTGCAATGCTGCCCCCGTGTGGTTTGAAGATCGCTTAAAGCATGGAACACATTGAAAGTACTGTTACAAAAAGGTGTAATGCATTTGACTGCAGTTTATCTCTTCGCGTTAAGAAGAAAACAATCTGTACGCATGAACATGTTCTGTCCACAGGGTCGAGCAGGACCAGCTAGAAAAGGTCATACTACTTAAGTTACTTATCGGATTACAGTGATCTATAAAACGTAGGGTAACCCAATTTTACCCAAATGTCCTTTAGAGAACATTTATTGTTTCAGAGTGTAGTGTAGCTAAGAGATGTTGCTCTTTTACAATAAAGCAGAACAAATATTTGTGCCATCAAGCTGAAAAAAGTAAAGTAAAAAAGTTACTAATCAAAA
>OMLM01015882.1:0-11333 GCA_900302695.1 Helostoma temminkii | reverse complement strand
ACTACTACTACTACTGCTAATATTGCTGATACTACTACTACTAGTACTGTTACTACTACTGCTACTTCTACTGATACCACTACGGATACTATTGCTACTACTACTGCTACTACTGCTACTACTAGTATTGCCTCTACTGCTACTACTAGTATTGCCTCTACTGCTACTACTACCGATACCACTACTGCTACTATTATTACTACTACTTCTACTACTGGTACTACTGCTACAACTACTGCTACTGCTACTACTGCAGTACTACTACTGCTACTGCTACTGCTACTAATACTGCTACTACTGCAGTACTACTACTACTGCTACTGCTACTACTACTACTGATACTACCACTACTGCTACCACTACTGCTACTACTGTTACTACTACTACTACCACTACTACTACTACTGCTACCATTACTGATACTACTGTTACTACTACAGCTACTATTGTTACTACTACTACTACTGATACTACTACTACTCATTTCACTTCAGTTTATTTATACATCACCAGAACACAATCATCATTTTAACTTTTTACTTCAGAAACTAAATCCTGCTTTGAGCAGCTCCATCTGCCTCGACCAGCTGAGGCAGATACCTGCAATGTTGTCAGAATTATCCGCAGATAAAATTAAAGTTGAAAATGTGTTTTTCTGCAGTAACAAGCTTGTGACACAAGATGGAACCACTAGTGCTGCTGCTACTACTGCTACTGTAAGTACAGCACTGTGACACACTGTGTGTGCTACTGCTTTTATGACCACTGCTGCTAGTGGTCTAGCTAGTATTACTTCTAGTAGTATCACTTCTACTAAACCTGTTGCCGTATTATTTTAGTGACATTACTGCTATAACTGCACTGTTTAGTACTGTTACTACTGTATCTGCTACTACAGTTACTATCACTATTGCAGCAGGGGAACAACACTGATACTTTGCAGAGCAGAGAACCAGTTTTCAGTCTGAGGAAGAGCAGGTGTTGACTGACACCCAGAGATCATATGTAATATTTATGTTCAACTTGCTTTAACTAAAATAAATCAACTAAAATACATCAAATGTATCATGGACAGTAATGATGTTCGTTTGCAGCTAAAGCACCAACTGCTCTTTAAAATACTGCTGTTTTACAGTAGTTTGATGTTCCACTGCCTCATTGTTCAGCTTTCCAGGTTGTTGTGGTGGAAGAAGGTGCAGCAGGTGCCGTCCATGGTCAGTGTGGTCGGTGTAAGAGTATAGTTTTAATGGAATACAGAACACAGCTGGAAATACAGGGGCCCTGAAGACAGGAGGAGGTGGGGGATTGTGCTTCGAACTACAACACTCATACTGAGCGTTGTAGCATATGAGGGATATTTTACACACCAACACATCTATGACTTGGTGCTGTCCCTGCAGTGGAACAGAACTTCTGAATGTTTTAAGGAAGTGTAGGTTTAAACCTTTGTATGGATTAAATTAGCATATTTACTGTCTGTTTACACATCAGCAAGAAACACAACAAAAAGCCAGAAACATTTATTCTGTACACGTTTCTCTTCTTCCACCACAGTTTTATATTTTAATATACAGATTTTGCTGATTAGTATGTAAATCACACAAAGCAAAGCAAAGATTGTTTCCTAGTATTTCATCAGTTCAGTTTACTCAGAATTGAAGTCATTTGAGGTTTATGCAAATTATTTATGTCCTCCATCCTTTATTAATGTCACTGCAAAGTGACAAAACCAGAGCTTTCACCACATGTATGATGCTTCTTCTGTTCTCTTCTTTTTCTCCGCAGGTCTTCACAGAGTCTGAAGCAACAAACTGACCAGTGCAGTAAACATGCAGGGACATCAGATGATAATAAGGAGAACTGGACTGGAGTCACGTCCTCACATTTCTGTTAAATCTGATCTATAGAAAGCTGCATGGACGCATGTAGAGCAGCAATGTGACTGTGGAAGTGAAGTCACACATTATTCAGGTAATTCACACTTTAAAATAACTTTTTAGTGACTTCTGCTTTAAATGTGATGATTGATGACAGAGAAGTTTAACTCAAAACGTTTAGATAACGTTGAGATTTGCTGCTTCATTAGCTGTAGTTTTTTTATGTTTAAGATTTCACCACCTCTGTTCCTGTTGGTTCAGAGCAACTTTAAGACGGACGGAGTGATGATGCTGAAGCACATCCTTGACAATATAAAACAATATCCTGAAGCTGAGAAAAACAGCAAATGCTGTTTATAAGAGTTTGTTTGGTCGACATCTGACGGGAGTAAGTGTCTATTGTTCATCTTTTATTTAAATGTATTATTATTTTATTTTTCAATGATCTTAATTTCATATTCATCTCATAAATGTGAAGTTGTAAGGAGGTGGTTGGTGTAGATGGAGGAACAGAACCCTGTGCTGGTTTACAGCAACATTTCCTTCTACAGCATATTAAGCAATAATAGTGAGACTGAGTTGGTGACATGATCATCATCTGTCAGTCACCTCAATATGTGCATGTCTCTTTTTTTTTGCAGGACATTGTTGTCTCTCCATGATGCAACACTGCATAATGTTTAGGAAAAGTGAGTCTGAGTTCTCACCGGTCAGACTCAGCTTCTCCTCAAGTGGCTAAAACTCGTAAATATATGTTTAAGCAAAGTAACCGGAAGAAAACTAATTTAAAACACAAGTAAGGTATGGTAAGATGGTAAGATGATGTTTAAATGTGCTCTCTGTGTCCTGGGTGGTTACTCAGTGCTTCTGCTTGCTGCTAACTCTGATCACTCTGCTGTCAAGCTGCTGCAACATCTGTATAACAAACTTCCACCTGACTGTAAAATACCAGTGAATGAAAAAGACCAAAAACAAAGATATTAAACTTAGAATTAAACCACAACAAACTACAGCGTTACTTGCACGAAATCTAAAGGTACGTATGACTGAACAGAGCCTATTTCTAAATGATCACATCTAGTTTTAAAACTGTAATATGTAAGATAAACCTGCACTGTCAGCATCCTAGAACAGTAGTTACTTGGTTATTGTGTTGATGTAAACATGTCAAATAATCAGAATATTCAAATGGGTGATTAGCTTTTTAGAAAAGGTATGATTCATCTTTCTTTTCTTCTTTAGTGTCCATCACAGTGACACTGAAGCCTCCAAGTAACACACAGATATTCCTCAATAACAAGGCAGAGTTTGAGTGTGTCCTTAGCGGACAGGACGAGGCGTCTGTGAACGGAGCTACATTCACCTGGCAGGTTAATGGACAACCTGTCAGCAGCAGTGAAACAACTGCGTCTGATAGTGGTGTGCACAACAAAACCAGCATGATGATTCTTAGCCCAAGTAACCGAAATACAGTCACTACAGTGAGCTGCTCTGCTGTCGTAGGAAGCAAAACCACGACCAAAGAGCTGTCTTACCGTTTAGGAGGTTTGTGACTGTTTGAACATTAATCAGGAAATAGTAATAGAATATATAAAGATTTTACAGAATCTAATTGATAACCCATGTGTTTGTTTCAGATGGGAGTGAGCCAAAAGTGAGTGTGCACATGCTCCCAGTGGAAGACATCGGTAAAGGAACAGAGGTCACTCTGGTGTGTCTGGTCTCCGGTTCTGTGCAGCGGGATTACTTCATCGCCTGGTCTGAAGATGAAGGAAGGACAACCGGTGTTTATCATGATGGCATCAAGTTCTTCCCAGAGTCAAAAAGTGACCACTCTGTTGTAAGTGTTTACAAGACCACTGCAGCAAAGTGGAACCAGAAGAAAATGTTCAACTGCAACGTCTGGCCTGTCGGCAACAGTCGGGCCATGAAACCACGAGGAGTCTCTAAACTTATGAGCAACTCAGTGGAATGTGACGAGAAGTAGACAGAGTTTAATGTGGTGTTTACTGCTGATGTGTGAGCTAATGTGTGATTGTACTGAACAATCATTGTACTAGTAAAAACTGTGTGTATTTATGTTTGTCATCATGTTGCGTTTTGTCTTGAACAGCTTGAATAGTGTGCTCTGTTTTTAATAAATGTTACATGGATGCATTTTGTTACATGTTCTTAAATGACTTCAGTATTTTACAGGAGAAGTTTATGCTGCACTGAACAACCACACGTCAGTGATCAACTAGGTCTGATTATAGTTAGAACTAATAAGAACTAGTTAGCAGAGATTTAATACCTTGTTTAAAGCACATAAGCATCATCTAATTGCATAGAGGTAGTTTTACTCTGAGCTGAAAGCTGCTAAAATCTGCTCATATAATAATAAAATGGTCGTCTCTACTAAAAAAACTACTGTACAAAACTGGTGTAAACAGTCACAGAGCTGGACAGCGTTTATTTCTGTGCTGGAACACTTGTGGTGGCGCAGCCAGCAGCGTTTACAACTCTCTCTGGTCAAGTTAATCTAGATTCTAAAAAGCATTAAACACAAAAGATTTGCTAAATGATGACATGTTTGGCTTTCTGTAGGTTTAGGGGACAAAAGGACTTTGGTTGGGTTGGCGAAAGATCACAGTTTTGTGACTGGTAGGACACGATGTGTCTCCAACCTTAACAAGGGTCAGTGTCTGAACACAGATATTAAGTCTCTAAATGATGGGTAAATATAAATTAAATAGACAAACAAGAAAAAAGGATGTTGTAAAATAAACATGTGATATGTTTATTATCAATGTACAGTATTGTCCTCGGAAGAACGTGTAATCCAGTTGAGATTACTTTCTCCACACACTGCAGTTTAGCTGTTTAGGAACATAATAGAGATTTTTGTGGAGAACATTTACTCAAGTACTGTACTAAAGTACAACTTTGAGGTACATGTTCTGCACTTATATAGATGGCAGAGCTGCTATGAAGCTGACCTGACTCATCGGGGGGCAACTTGGGGTTCAGTGTCTTGCCCAAGGACACTTTGACATATGACTGGAGGAGCTGGGAATCGAACTACCAATCCTATGACTGGTAGACGACTGCTGGTACTTTACTGGAGTATTTACATGTCATGTTACTTTTACTATTGTACTTTGTACTTTGAAAGTATTGTACTTTCTTCACTCCATGTATTTTCCATCATTAGTTACTAGTTACTTTGGGCAGGTTACGATCCTTATTAAAGGGGTTAGAGTACTTTTACTTTTCTACCTCACTTAATATTTGTATCTTGCATTTTAGTACTTGAGTTAATACAATAAATGGTACTTTTACTTGTAGTGGTAATGGATTACTATTAGGATATGATAACTGTTGTAAGAGCTCATCTTACCTACAAGCTACCAGTTTTTCAAAGTGTAGTAATGACAGTTACAGTACACTTAAAATATGACACAGAATCAAAAGTGTAATTCATAATTAGAAGGTTACAGACAGTTACAATGTCCTGGTGCAAACTAATATAATATAAATTCATAAAAATATTATTAAATAATATCTCTGCTTCCCAGATCGACAGCCTGTAGTGAAGATGTGTCGACTCTCCAGCTACGTGAAAATCCAGATTTAACTTTCATTGATCTTGTTTATCACCATGTTTTAGAAAAAAGCATGTTCTTATAATATATATGTGATAAATGATATGGTTATCATAATGATCATGTTAAACAGATGCATACAAATTGATGGGAACATAATAAGATAGTGAGTGTGAGAACGACATGAGTCTCTTACGGTTGAGTTTTACTCTCAGTTAAACACAGAGAGCGACACTTGAACTCCACATACTGTAAACTTCTGTTGTCACTTCAGCCAAGAAAGTTTCCCGGGGTTTCCAAATATATCATGTTTAGAGAGTACCGCTGTCCTCGCTCTGCATCACTGGTTCCACATCTGTAGCACTGAAACTTACTGGAAACCAGACAGAACTACTGGTAAACTTTCTCAAAGCAAGACACACCTGTCACAGCGTTTATTTGCATATCAGAGTAGATCTAAGCACGAATCCAGTAGTCAAATGAGGAAAAAAGCCGCAGTCACTCATAATGAAACTTAAAATAACTGTGGGAAAAAGACATGTAAAAAATCACGTAGTAACATTTGTAGCATCATGTTTATTTGCACTGTCAAATATTTCTTCATACCTGATGTTTATAGTCTAGTTTGTGCCTTAAATACTACAAACAACTCGTCCACATCATCGTAACGCTTCATGCACCTAAATCTGAAAGTGGATGTGCTGAGCGATGAACCGTGTCGACCTAACAGAAACGTCCTGTTGCCATGACTTAGCTTTTTCACCTGACGCCTGAGAATCTTCACAGACATAATGCAGGAACACTGTATGTGCTGCTGTGGTATAAATTTATGTTTTGTAGTTTTTTTTTTTTTTTTGCTTAGTAGAAATACCAAAATAATTACCCCCACAATTTGACACATTTTTAAATAAATGATCCTCTTTTGGACTTTATCTAAGTCAACCTGCCTCCTGTTTTACCTGAACATATATTCTCATATTTCCAGCTTTTGAGACTTTGTATTTATTTATTCCACCTGTTTGTTTTTGACCTCTTATTAAACACAACACAAATTGTGACAAGATGTAGAAATGTAAAGAAAGGTTAGAGGAACTTATTGAGGATGTAGTAGAGAAATGACAAAACCCAACATCCCAGAACCTGCTGCCTGAAGGTTTTCTACCCCCTGATAACAACATTCAGTAAATCTCTTACATATAAGCATCAAGCAGCACTTAGTCACGTTAGTGCTTAAAGCACTAAGAGCTGTGTATTCAGGTGGAATGAAGTAAATACACAGTCCAAGACAAAGAACAGGGAAAAGATGAGTCGATAAAGCAGAAATACTCCATGTTATTCAGCGGGAAAAAAGGTTAAAACAATGTGCTGAAAGTGACTGTTGTTTATGTTGCAAAGAAACTACTACTACTACTACTACTACTACTACTACTACTACTAATAATAATAATAATAATAATAATAATAATAATAATACTGTAACCTCTATTCCTTCTGTATTTTCACCACAGAACATGGTGATGTGCAGAAAACATAACTGAAGTAAACTGAATATGAAGATGAATGTGTGTAACCAGCGAGTGTGAACTGTCCTGAATAATATTCAGATATAAAGAGTATACTGTGTGTACTGTGTGTGTAAAAAGGTGACTGATGTTTCTCTGCACTAACACGTTTGTGACACAAGATGTAGCTACTTCTACTAATTCATCTGCACAGTACTATAGTTAGTAGTGGAAGCAGTAGCACTACATGTAGTAATACTACAGCCTTTATCAGCACTACTTCTACTGTAACAAATACTGTTACTTTTACTGCTGTACAATAACGTCCATGTTAGAGTTCATTTTGAAATGCTTTTAATTGTTTCTAAATCTTTAATTGGTCTTGTCCTGCCCTACCTCTCTGAGCTCCTGGTGGCTTAGATCAGTTGACCAGCTGCTCCTGGTGCCGAGGACACGGTGGAAGCTCAGGGAGATTGTCCTAACTTGTAGAGGTTGGACAGGCCTGTTCATTGTCTAGTTTAAATCAAAGCTGGAAACTTACCTCTTCTCTCAGGCTTTGACCAAGTTTCAGTTGGTGATTTATTTTAATCTTCTTTATGCTTTGCTATTTTTTATGAAGCACTTTGGTCAGTCTTGCTGTTTTTGAAGTGCTTTATGAATAAAGTTGACTTGACTTGACTACTTCTGTTGTTACTTCTACCAAACCCGTGACTGCAGTTGAGCCGAATTCAGCTTTTTTAAAACTTGTCTTCGACTTACTGGTTTTGAGTGGGGTTGCCCAGTGTACAGAGAGAAATGTTCCAGTTTCTCATTCAGTTTCCAGATCACTGAAAGTGTTTTAGCTCGTGACCACACCATCATATTACTGATCCCTTTAAGTGTTTTGTGTCACTCCAGTTAGTGGAAGGCTGCTGCTGCTGCTGCTAACAATGATGGGTTTTTAAAAATTATTTATAGCTTTTGTGTAGTTTTCACTTTTGTGTTATTCAAATATTAATATTTTCAGATTCTAAGGACAATTATTAATGATTTTTTAATTCTCGTTTGCTTTTTAAAATATTCAGCTTTGTTCTACGTGTTGATATATTTCTACAGTTTCCTTCATGCAGCTGTGTCTTGCTTTGTGAAATCTATTTGAGGTGACACAATTCAGGTTGGATTATTTATTTATTTCAGTTTTTCAAAATGTGCTGCTTGGGAATGATTGTACAGAAAGCTGCTTTGGTATTTTATCATAGTTACAAAGTCAGAGCCTCATTGAGATTGTTCCAGACTTGTCAGTTTGCCAACCACGAGGCCCATGCCACCAGCAGGAGAAGGAGTATACGGGATAACCAGAGTGCTGATCCTCTAGCATTTCCTAGAGCCAGTAAACCAGTAGTATTAATGTTGTTCTATTTGCAGTTTCTGCTTCTAAAAATCTATTTCTGATTCTGTCCTTTCATTTTTACACTAAGCAATCATGCATGTGTGTGATGTCTTTGACAAACAGGCACTGAATGTGAAACAGCACAGCAGTAAGCGAGTGGATGATCGTGATCAACGTGTGAGAAAAAACACAGACTGAATTAAAGCTTTTACCCATAAAAACATATTCAACTTTAAAAGTCACATTTTGTAATGGAAGCTGTAGTACTAATACTTGTTCAGTTACTATACTACATGTATTGTACATACTTGTGAACCTTTGTTGAAACCCTTCAGAACTATAAATAAATGTTGAGCATTGTTATTATATTTGCAAATACATTTACCGTAAATATTTACATATCAGCTGGAAACACAAATTTTAAATTTTAATTTTTTTGTTTTTGGCAGCTCACATCTGTTTTTGTCCGTTGAACTTTTGTCAGTTCACAGTTTTCAGTTTTGCTATTTTACAGATTTGTCTGAAACAAATACAGCAGCTGAAAATATTGATGTTTTCTGATTAGTATGTAAATCACACAAAGCAAAGATTTTTCCATAATATTTTAACATTTCAAACCTTCAAATGCCTTCAGCTGATAAAGTTCATGTTCTCTCATGCAAATGATCTCCTCCACCTTTATTTATATCACTGCAAACTGAAGATGAGACCAAACTGCACAGCTTTGACCACATGTATGATGCTTCTTCTGTTCTCTTCTTTTTCTCCGCAGGTCTGTGCAGGAACATCAGATGATAATAAGAAGGACTGAACTGGAGTCAGTTAACCACATGTGGACACAAAATGTGATCCAGAGAAATGTAGCGCAGCAAAGTGATCGTGGAAGTGAAGTCACCAATTATTCAGGTAATTATTATTCAGTTTTTTGTGGCTTCTGTTTTAAATTTGATTGTTGACGACAGAAGTTTAACTCATCGTGTGTAGATCTTTAGATTCTGCTTCATTAGTTGTAGTTTTTATTTATGATTCAGATTTCACCACCTCTGTTCCTGTTAGTTCAGAGCAACTTCAGGACTGGAGATGAAATATTGTCTCGTACAAAACATTCAGTTAAAAAATGATTTCCAGTCAAGTGAGGCTGATACACATCCTTGACTTCAATAGAAAACAATATCCTGAAGCTGAGAAAAACAGCGAATACTGTTTAAAAGAGATGGTTTGGTCGACATATGACTTGAGAAAATCTTGTGTCTGTGACATTTTTCATTTTTAATTTAATTTTAAATTTATTTTTATATTTTATATCTCATATTCAAAACATTTTATTTCATTTTTTCAGTAGTGCCAAAGCTGCATTAATAATAATGTTTTAACAACTAAATGACAAAAAAAACAGTGTCTGCTTAATGAGATGTACGGGCAACAAAGAGATTTTTTTTAAGTTGCAGAAAACTTAATTTAAGTGCGTAGGAAGTTGTGGAAAAGTTCTGTCTTCAGCAGTGTCTTGAATATTGATAGTGAGGCTGTTGACCGTGCAGAGTTCAGTAGCTCATTCCACCATCGTGCGACCACAGAGCTGGAGAGCTTTGAAATGGAGCTTAGCACTAATAATCAGACCTGCTGCTGCGTTTTGGATCATGTGGAGGGGTTTGATTGTGCATGATGGTAACCGTATCAACATGGCATGGCAGTAATCGAGATGGGATATGACCAGCGCCTGCACAATCCGTTGTAGTTGTAGAAACATAGACTGGACTGGTGATGTGTGTTCATCATCACTGTCAGTCTGCAAATATGTACATGTGTAGATTTTATATCACTCTGCTTTTTTGCAGGACACTGTATCTTTCATCACACTGCATCATGTCTGGAAAGTAAGAAAGGATTCAACAGTCAAACTCATCTGCTCCTTAAGTGGATAAAAATCAAAAAATAAAGGTTTGTCCAAACTAATGGAAAGAAAAACACGAGTAACGTATGGTAAGATGGTAAGATGATGTTTAAATGTGCTCTCTGTGTCCTGGGTGGTTACTCAGTGCTTCTGCTTGCTGCTAACTCTGATCACTCTGCTGTCAAGCTGCTGCAACAAACAAACAAACAAACAACAAATCAGCCTTATCTCCACCTCACTGTAAAATACAGACAGTGTAAAAGTACAACTGTGACTTTAATCCTAAATACAAAGATATTAAAATTAGAATTAAAACCAGAAGATCACATGAGCAAAATCTGAAGGTATGTATAACTGAAGTAGTTTGAAAATGTTAACATCTAAAAATCAAGTTAAGCAAGATGAAATAATCTCTGCTCTGTCTCAGGACCGAGGATTGTCTCTCCAAACATCTCGCTGCACCCTGAGTGGGAAGGTGAAATCGGGGCTACACCAGTCAAACTCATCTGCACCCTAAGTGGCTATTATCCAGACAAACTGACTGTGGAGTGGCAACAGAACAGTCGACGTCTGAGCGTTGTTCCAACTCAAAGGAAGCTGCAGAGTGTGGAGGGAGTGGAGAAAACCTTCAGTCTGAGCAGTGAGATTAAACCAGATATGACAGAGTGGGAGAAAGGCTCAGTTTTTACCTGCAAGTCCACTCACAACAATGCTCAGCTTACAAAAACAATAAGTGTCTGTCAGAGTAAGTATCTATATGTGCTAACATGTGCTGCTGCATCAGAAAATACCTTTTAATTAACGTGTGGTCAAACATGTCTTCCTACAGTCCATGCTACAACCCCTCCTTCCATTCATGTGGACATTCCCAGCTCCAAGACAGCGTCTGTGGTGAAAGCAACGTGTTTGATCTGCACTGGGTTTGATGCCAAGGTGACCTGGCTGCTGGATGGCTCAGTCTCAACAAGTAACACAGTGAACCGGGACAGAAACTCAACTCATGTCGTCAGTACACTGAGCGTTTCCTCAAGTCAGTGGGAACAACTGAGGAGTGTGACGTGCAGAGCAGAGCATCAGTGCTTCTCCTCCACAGAGAACACTGTAAACATT
>OMLM01015881.1:4110-15132 GCA_900302695.1 Helostoma temminkii | reverse complement strand
CAGGTTATTCCTGAGCAGGTGGTCATGTAATTGCTTAGCAACTACCTTTTCAAGGATTTTAGATATGAAGGGCAGATTGGATATCGGTCTATAATTAGCTAAAATCCCAGAGTCAAGGGTTGGTTTTTCAGTAACGGTTTAACGACAAGTTTAAAAGCCTGTGGTACATAGCCTGTTAGTAGAGATGAGTTAACCTGATCTAACATGGACATGCTGATAAAAGGTAAAACTTCTTTGAGCAGTCTAGTTGGGATGGGGTCTAAGAGACAGGTTGATGGTTTAGATGAGTTAATGATTAAGGTTAACTCAGCATGATCTACAGGGAGGAAGTGGTCTAAGTAACACTGAGGTCTGATAAACAAATCTAGACCTCTTGTACATTCAAGTCCATCTATTCTAATTGCCGGGATGATCTGATCAATTTTTTCTCTAATGGTTATGATTTTATTAGTAAAGAAATTCATAAAGTCATTGCTACTGAGAGTTAGGGGAAGTCCAAACCATACTGCTTTTTTTATAAACACTCAACAACCACAATGTACAAACTGGTAAACAGTTTATTACCATCTTCTTTCCCTTTTTTTTTTGTCTTATGGCTTAGTCTGGGTCATCACAGCGAAGCATGGCCCGCACAATTTGGTACAGGTTTTATGTAAAACATTTTATGTATAAAATCTTTAATATAAATATTCTTTATCAAGTAATTAAAATAGAAAAAAGTTAACTTAACCATGTATATTGTAAATGCATTGGAAAGCCTGGAGATGAGAGGTACTTCTGCAAAGGACACATATACTAGACACCTTCTGTCTCTCATGGCCAATCTTTTTATTTAAAAAACAGATACTAACACCAGCCTGTCTCAAAATTAAACAATGAGTAAAGATGACAGTTACAAACCACAGTTTTTTCTTTGTTGCTGCTACAGCCACAGGTTTGCATGTGAAACTCACTGTCCTAGAGACTGGACCAGTGTCTATTATAAACATGGAACGACATAACTGTTTCTATTTGAGATGACTGTCCAGTTACTTTTCATTTAATTAACATTATAACTAAGCAGACTGACAACCTTCAACATGTCTTAAATATTTTTATTTGCTCATATAAAATACCAATCATTTTCACAAAATGTCTTACATGCTGACATGCCAATTGCAGATTATGGTTTTACAACAGTTAATCATAATTAATCAGTTAATTAACTGTTAGCCAACTGACAACTGTATTTCAAATCAGCAACTTATGCATATCACCCGTGTTCAAATTGTGCAGGAAGTTATCTTTTCAGAGAAGTCCTTACATCAGTGTTCACTACGAAAAATTAAAAAGCAGAAAAATGGCTGTTCTTTTTGCAGCCTGGTTTTGATTAATATAATGATTAGCAGATTATATTAATCATTAGTTACAGCCCCAATCTGGATATGCTCAGTTTTGTGTTTCTGAAGGATGTTACCAAGCATTTCTATTATCTTCTGTGATTTATATCGTTGATCATATCATTATCATGTCTTAGTGCAGCTTTAGTATAACTTGGCATTTCATTTAATTACAGTAAAATCAAATACAAACACTGATGAGACACAGATGTGGGGGACATTTGACTCCATCTTGTAGACAAACACACATCACCACAACACTTGACTATGCAACTAGTATATGTTCTGCACTGTTGCTGAGATGTTGAATATTTGCAAGAGTTGATCTTTTGTGTCTTTTATATTTTATCATGTGTCACATCAAATGTTAGCATGAAGACTTTTGAAATGTTCAGTTTCATACAGGTTAAAATGTGTATTCAAAGAGAAGATGATGACCAGAATGTTAGCTGATGTTATGTTATTAATAGGTATTTGTTTCAAAGCTTTATATTGTTAAAAGGTAAGATTTGGAATTTATTGTTTCTTGTTCCTAAGTTTCTATTATGTAGATGTTATTTATTTTTTATTTTATTATTTGGAAATACCAGAATTTGCACATTATTTCGTTTTTTGCTGTCTGATTACATAATTTCTAAAAAGTGTATTGGACATTGCAACCAAACAGCTACTCAGCGCTTGAGTAGTCTTTTCACTAAATACTGTTTTTTGGATGATTACTTTTTACTTCTACTTCAGTAACATTATTTTTAAAGTAACACTACTCTTACTTGAGTAAAACACTTGGCTACTCTGTCCACCTATGTATGTAGGTGATGATTGTCTGAGTTTGTTTTCCTTTTACCGCACCTCACCTATGTCCCAAATGTTGTTCTGCTGCTCTGTATTATTTTCTTATAGAAATGGTCACTTTTGTTCTTTCCCAATCTGCTTCCACTTCTTCTCAGGGATGAGTAATGAGTAATGTCCTCCAGTGATGTTACTAAGCCACTATTTCCTCTATAAATACAACCTGGGAGCAAAACACCAAGTAGAAGGTGAGAGTTTCAGGCACATAGACAAGAAAGCTAAATAAATGTCATAATGCCAGCATCAGAGTTTGTATCATAAGCAGCTGACATATTTACCCTTCCCTTTTCTGTACCATGTGGTCACTCTGGTGATGATGTTGTCCAGGGGCTTCAGCAAGGTCATCCAAACTAGAAGAATCTGCAGGCTAACTGGCAAACAGCTAGGTCAGTGTGCCTGGATTATGGTTATTGCTGCAGCAGATATAATGAAAAAAATGACTGACAGGCATCCCAGTCATCACCTTCCATCTAGCCATAGAGAGGACAAACACAAGCGTCGGGAGTAGAGGAAGGCTGAGGAGGAGGTGCAGAATAACAAATGAAAGGCACTTGTAGATGTATGAGTTTGACTAAAACAAACTTAAAACTGTTGCTTGGTATATTTGGTAGATGTGACATAGCTGACATAAAGTAACAAAAATAAAGAATGAAAAAAAATGCTAAAAGAATTTAACACAAGTTGAAAACCACACAAGACTGATTCAAACAGGCAGATGAAGAGGTAAAAACTATAATATATAACAGAAAACAGCAGTTTTATGTGTCTGAGACAGTACTTTACTCCTTAAGAGTAGCACACATCATCAGTGTTGGTGAATTAAACAAACTGAAAGTAATGCACACACAGAGAAACGGAAAGGGAAGTAAAACAACACACCTGAGAGACAAACATGATGTTTTAGCACCATACAGAGAAACAGAAGTTCACTGAATATTTCAGCTCTTCTAAATGAGGAAATTTGGTTTTGAGTGCTCAGCACCATGGAAAAAGACTGGAGACTGTATGATAATCTTCTTCTGTGTGTTAATGCTAAACTTTTTATAATTCACTCAGTTTCAAGATATGTTTTAGTATCTTACAGCTAATGCAACATTGCAATGAAGTATGACACTTTTATGATAATTTAAAGACAAAATATTGTTTTATTTTAATGAGACGACTGGAGCCGAACAAAATTCTACCCATGGAGGATTTTTAGTCTGTGCTTGACCATAATCTGGTCCTAATAAATGTAATAATACGTAGTAGTAATAAATACTGTTCATTTATTAAGTGCTATAAGTGAAAACTTTCACAAATATACATCATTTATATTATTTGGTAATAACCTTGCAGCATCATTTTGTTTTAGATTTATTTTAAAGTTCATGCCTGCTGCCAATAGCTGAGCCACATAACCTGTCAGCCAACTAAAAGACAGAAACTCCATCAAATTTGCTTGTAGTAATTATTACTACTACATTGTTTGCATCTTTTGCTACATTATTTCTGCAATAGCTGTGTGAATCCTCCAGATGTCACTCACTCACTAACATTGATATACTAATGACAACCAGGAACAACAAACCAACTATGTTTTTACTTGTTGGTAAACTTGAAACAGAGTTTTACACTCTTTTAGTTTTTGTTTTCTTTATACATAAAGACAATAATCCCTGTTCACATTTTTTCTCAAGGGTTATGTTTAGGGTTTTAAAACTGGCTGGTGAGTTTTACTGATTCAGAGGGAAATCATGTTCAATTATGATTTGAATTGGGTCCTGTTTCTTTCTTCACGTTCCTTGTTACTCCACCTTCATTGTTGACAATTTTAGCTTCAGTGTAACCTGGTAAAATGAAAAACAAATATGAAAAGTGTTTTTCCCAAGTTGCTAACATATCATCATAATATCAGGTTTCAAGCAGCTAATTTAGATATTTAAAGAAATCTATAAAATTATGGTGACCTAAATGTCTATAAAGATTCTCAGTCATCCAAGTCATTGTTTTCCCAAAGATGCTGTCCATTGGCAAAATAAACAAAACATTGTCTCAGGTGGTGCCAGCGACATGAAACCCAAGAGGAATGACAAGTCACATGTGACCATCAGAGTGTTAATACCTTAATAACTTCAGAGTTTATTTGCTTGCTAGTCCAACCAGTTAGAACTGATGAAGTCTTTCAGATAGAAGGTGAAACATCTTTAAGAACATTAAGCAAGTGTTAGTTGCCAGTGAACAGAACCTATATATAGTGAGCTAACTTATGAAACAGAAAAAGACACAGCTATCACAGCTGCCGTCACAGTAGGGAGGGAAGAAGGAAAATTTAAATATGAAATATCAAACTAAATTAAACATCCTGATGATATAACTCAACTTTAAAATGTCAAAAACCTTTCTCAAAATATTAATTGTTGATTCATTTAATCGGTGTTAGTCAGGTGTTAAACTTACAGTGATATCTGTAGCAGCATGGATATGATTTTGTTGTTAAAAACAAGTCAGAACAAGACAGACAGATAATTTAAGGTGCTAGGTGGTTACTTTCTACGTACAAGACTGCACAGTTTTTCCTTTAAATACTGCATCTTTACAGTCTGTCAGGTGAATAACTGTTTCATGTCTGCTGACCTTGTTCCACACTTTGCATGTCAGGTTTCCTGTCTGCTGACCATTTAAACCAATGGTAACACCTGAAACACTGGATGTGTCTAGTTTAGCTGTACTCCAAGCCAGTGAGTGTACGTTTGCTGCCCTGTTACTTGAAGTCAGACTGAGGCCACTGGTATTTGTCAGTAGCTGACCGTCGAGACTCATATTGAAATCTCTTCCATCCCCTTCTGAGGAGCAGCTGACCTTCATCTGTTCTAGTGACAAACACATCTGGGACACAGCTGGCTTTGATACTGGAACTGAAAGACGTGAACTACTGATGTGTGAAGTACCCCTCTGCAGCTATATGGCATCATGTGAAACAAGTTGTGATGCACTGTGTTCTATTTTTACAGTCAAACGTGAAATGGCATTTCCTTATCTGTGCTTGGCATAAAAATAACCAGGCAGGCAAAGCATTTTATACAGCATATTTCAATGTCAGGAAACCGTGACAATCAGTTTTGTACTGATGTTTTCTGTCCCTGGACATTTTTTTATCACTAACATAAAAATATTAAATATGTTAGCTATTGCACACAAACAATCAGCAAGCCACCTACAAGAAAAACAAAATATCTACATGACAATTTTGCAGAGGCTTAGCAACCCCTAGATGCTTACTATTACAAATGAGTGTCAGATACATGCATTCATCCATTTTCTGAAGCGCTGGACATGTTGCCATGTTTTTTCAGTGACAGTACGGGCAATTTAGAGTCCCCAGTTAACCTAACTGGACAGTGGGAGGAAGCAGGAGTGCCTGGAGAGAGCCCACGCAAACACGGGGAGGACATGCAAACTTCACACAGAAAGACCCTCCTCATTTATTTATTAGTAGGTATTTGACTTTTACTGGGTTATGGGCCTCAGGATAAATCAACTGTGCCCCGGTAAACAAATTCTGAATTGCCCTCTATTGTTTGTGGATTAATTAAACTTTTAAAAAAAACAGAATAAAATGGCAATCAGTAACACAACACATATGAATCCAACACAGTTTAAACAAAAAACACAAGCCAATGCAGCAGCTGCATGCAGCAATGCATGTCTGCATGTGCCTGTGTATCCTGAACACTGTGGCATGCAAGGATTGCAATCAGCGCATGTTGCTTAATTAGCAGGAACGAAAACACAGTACAAAACTAACATATATTTCCACGTGATATAACTTCCTGAACCTATACTGATGATTCCTATAGATGGATATCAGAAATTTCTTTAAACTAACCAACCAGACTTGGTGGACAAGACAGGTGGAGAATATTCTGCTTTGTTTGTAGAATGTACAGTGTATACTCTTCATTTGTAGCTGCTGCTTTGTTCTAAAGTGGTAATTATTATTTACTTTTGTGCAAATGTAAGAGCCTCGGGATTTGTTGTTGGCATGTTCAATCTATGCCTCTTCATGTTGGAGGTTAAATACATTTTAGAAGATTTTTATATTCACCTTTCCGAGTACTTGTTGTAGTGTAGTGGGTAGGACAAAGACGGTCTTGCTAGGGCCAGGCTGGGGATGTGCCCCAGTAAAGCTTTATGCCTGGCCATGCCCCTGAATGCTGAACAGTTTCGTACAGTTCTACACACAGACCGTTTTAGCTTTCATGTGTACAGTAACAAGCTGTATGTAACAAACCAAAGTCTCGCCTCTCCTGCACCCCCGTATCCTGCCTACTATTTGTTCTGTGTGGAGGAGATGAGTGCCACCCTTGTGATGACAACTTTCAAAACATTAGTGATTTACTATTAAAAATGTGGTCTGCTTAAATTCTGCATAGCTACGATGGCCTTTGGCTCCATCATGTGGTTAGCATCAGTTACTACATTACTTGAAACTAAACATCAAGCTCTTGGTTACTGCTTGCTTTTTCAGTTCAGATGTTGACAATGAGCCTTCCTTAGTATATCACTTGCACTTAAAAAATAAATGTACATATATATAAACACTCTCAGCTTCCATTCACCATTAAGGATTTATTGCTTCCACTAAAGCGCACATGTAGATGATACATGTGGATTTGATTAGTGTCTTGGTCAACACACACCCATTGTTCACCGGTTGAAATTATGGAATTGCCTGCAGATTTCAGTAGAACTTTGCCTGCCAAGTAGCACTGCAATGATAAACATGGCATCAGAAGTGTGTGAAAGTATCAAAGTAAAATCAAAGTCAGTGTTTCTAAGTGCAGTACATGGCATACATGGGAATGTTTTTTATTTTTAAGCACAAACAATTTCAAGAGCAATATATCAAATTTAACTCACTGAGAGTTAGGAAAGCTACATCACAGATGCAGAATTTGATAAGTAACAAACACAAGGTGAAGTACTGCCAAAAGAATATGTTTATTTAAGGAGGCCTACACAATGTCACTGTAAAAATAAAATCACTGTGCTAAACAAAATTTGTTGTGTTTAGCTTAAAAGTGAACAATGAACAAAGGAGTAAATACTGGACTAAATATGTTATAGAGGCTCACTGCCAGACAGAAAACTTGTGTCTGCTTCTCCTTGTATTCTTCACTGTAACCTCTGAGTAGACAACATCATCTTCACGATTGCCTGAAAAAAGTGAAAACATACACTTACACATACACAAATATTTCAGACATAAATAATCCATCACATCGAACGAGAACTGTTCAGCTATAACAAAAAATTATAATCATGATTATTTTTGGCATCATCTGGATCACAATAATTTAACATGATTACTGATTTTATTGAACTTTAAAAATAACTAAGGGAGATTTTCTTGAACTTTATATAGCATATAAAGAACATGAAATAAATGTGACATACATTGAACAAATTTCACATTACAATGATGAGCCTTAATTTTACAAGAATGTCTTTTCTGTAGAAATGTGTGTCCTTCAATTTCCAATCCAATTGATCCAAGCATGTCATGTTAGACCCAAGGTGTGTGAGCACAAGGGAAGCACATGTATCACACTGGGAAAACAAACTACACTTTTCCTAGAATATTTGGGATCTGCAGCTCCAATTCCAACAATGTTGGGATACTGTTTAAAATCTGCATGAAAACAAAATGCAGTGATTTGCGAATCTCAAACCCACATTTTATTCACAGTACAACATAAAAAACATGAATTGTTTAAACAGATAAAAATGACCATTTTAAGATAAAAAGTATTTTTGAAATTGATGGCACCAACATGTCAAAGTTTGGGACAGGGCCATGTTTACCACAATGTAGCATCTCTTCTTCTTTTAACAGTCTGTAAACATCTGGGAGGTAAGGAGACCAGTTGCTGGAGTTTTGAGAAAGGAATAATGTCCCTTTCTTGCTTGATATAAGATTCTTGCAGTCCAGGGTGTTCTGTACAGTATTCTGTTTTTTTCGTTTTCATCACAATATCAAATAATCATGCCTGTTTTAATGCAGTGCCGTCTGAGAACACTCTCATCCAATATTGTGTTTTGGTTTTGTGCACTGTGATTTCTCCAGATTTTCCGTATCTTTTGATAATATGTATTTTTGATGATTAAGATATATTCTTTGCAATTTATTTTCAAAAATTTAAAAATTAGACACAGCTTTTCAGATTGGTTACCCATTTTTGCAGCTGAGAAACTGCAGCTGTATAAGATGCTCTTTTTATGTCCAGTCAAGTTACTGACCTGTTGCCAATTAACCTAATCGGTTGCAAAATGTTTTATGTACACTGATTAGGTTAATTGGCAGCTCTTCCTTGTCAGTGAAGCTTACTTTTCCATGTTCTTTATGTTCTATTGTGAATAAAATATGTTGTTATGAGGGTTATATTTTTGTTTTATGTCCCAATCCTTTTGCAATTGTGGTTGTAACACAAAAAATCATGATCATGATTATTTGGGATTGCAGCGAGTGAGAAACAGGTGACATAATCAACATTCAAAGACAGTGTTTCAAACATAACTTGATTTGCCCTACAACAAATACAGCATGTTTAGTAGACCTGCTGTCATAATTATTGCTGGTTGGCTATTTTGGCTCATAGATGGTAATTGAGCTGTGTGCTCAAAGGCTTTGCTAGAAAGTGGACCATGTTAAGTCTATAGCTGAACTCAACATGCCTGGCTGAGGACAGCTTCTAGCCTGCCACAGAATAGTAACATAACTTGCATAATCAAAACAGATTATCACAACATACATGTTTTGCATTAACTTCAGGAATGTGCTTAAAAACTAATTAGGAGAAATATGATACAGTTGTTAATGAGACAGAAGGTAGATGAAGAGGGGGATTTGGGGACATGTCTTTTTCTTACCTTGAGATACTGTTGTGTGTCTTGTTTTCTTATTGAAATGTTTGATACCAAGAAATAGAGCCAGGATGAGAAGCAGCGTGGCAATAATTGCTATCACAGTTCCAAGAATGTAGTGTGACCTGGAACCTAGAAAATACATATGGTGAGTATATACCAAGAGCTACCAAGATCATCCTGTCCCATAGAGTTGGAAGAAAATTTTTTTTAAACTCTTATTTAAGAAATCAATTAAAAAGAAACATGTAAAAATTAGTAAAATGAAAATAGAATTTCAAAGTTTCTTCAAATGTGTTACCTTCACAGCTTGTAAGATGCATAACTATTTCCTTCCTGCTCACAATGTTTTGAACTTGACATCGCAAGTTTCCTGTGAGCTGTCCATGTAAGGTGACGGTAACATTTGAAAATTTGTTTTTGAGGTGTTTGTCTGCAGTCCCAACTCTGGACTGTATCATCCAATTATTCTCCAAATTCAAGATTAATTCTACTCCATCTCCCTCAGATGAGCAGCTGACCTTCATTGTTGCTGGTGACAAGCACATCTGTGACACAGCTGGTTGTGAAACTGGAGCTGGAAGACAAATTTCTAGTCAAATATGGTGTATCAAATGCAACATAACAACCAATGCTCTGCAATCTGTCATTTAAATTCCATTTTCAATTCCTTTTTCATTTTGTAAAGTGTGAGACATTTCTGTATTAAAACCTTCAAATCAAAGTAAGATGGTAATATTTGACAGATGTGTTTCAGAGCCATTTACAGAGTACTTAGCTCATCTGCCCCTAGCACTTACAATACTGTGAAAAAGTATATACCCTCTTCCTATTTATGCACATTTGTTACATGTAAATAATTCAGATATCACAAAATGTTTTATATTGCACAAAGATAACCGGAGTAAATACAAAATGAATCTTTAATATTCATTTCATTTATTAAGGAAAAAATGCTGTCCAAATTTGTCTCGCCCTATGTAGAAAAGCTACTGACCCCCCTTCCTAAGAATGAATGAACTGTAATTAACCACATTTTATTTATTTTGTTTGTTTGTTTGTTTTGGAAAGGTGAGTTCAATTTCACTTGCCACACACAGGCCTGATTATTGCCAGGCCTGTTGTATCAAGTCATCACCTAAACAGATGCTGTCTGACAAAATGAAACACACTAAAACATGTGAAAAGCAACATGCTTTCATGGTGCAATCTAAAGAAATTCAAGAACTGATGAGAAACAAAGTAATTGACATGTATAAGTGTGGAAAGGATTCCAGTGAACCACGTTTAGAGCCATTATCTACAAAAGGGAAAAACTTACAAGTGTGGTGAACCTACTCAGGAGTGGCTCATCATAAAAGAATCCATAATTTTATGCCAGATGCATTAAACTAACACATAATTTATATCAACAGTCAAACAGTCTGAGGCGCATGCCCCAGTAAAAGTCAAGCTATTATGAACTTGCGTTATGCAAAACGACAATGATCCGAAACATACAAGCAAATCCACCTCTAAATGGCTCAAAAAATTAATTAATGGATAAAAAAATAAGGTTTTGGAGTGGCCTAGTTAGAGTCCTGACTTTAACATGCTGCAGCATAACCCTAAACACGCTGTTCACTGTTCTGTTGAATTAAAAAATAATGGAAAGAACAATAGGCCAAAATTTCTCCACAGCAAAAAAAAAAAAAAAAAAATCAGAAAGCAAATACCTTTTTATGACACTGTAAGCAAGTAGTTATTGTTAGACTGAATAACCAGATAAATTACACTAAATAATACAGTCGATTAGTAGTTAATAATAGTATTTGATTTTATTGGATTTTATAAATTGAAAATAAAAGGACTTTTTTGGTCTTACCTTGTATTTCTACACAAATGGTAA
>OMLM01015880.1:0-14336 GCA_900302695.1 Helostoma temminkii | reverse complement strand
AATAGATACACACACACACACACACACACGCACGTGCACACACACACACACACACACACACACACACACACACACACACAGAATCCTGCTTTTAGTAACAGGTCCCATATCTGTTAAAACAGGAACTCCTCCTGATGTGATGTTTATCGAATGTGAACCATTGCAGCTGAATGAAGAGTGTACACTGCACCTGTGCATCAAAGACTTTTGTCCTGAGGACGTGTCAGTGACTTGGACTAAAGACGGAGAAATTGACTGTGGCGTCTTCAACACTCCACCCAGCCTGAACATCAACGGCCTCTATTCCATGTTCAGTTTTCTGAAATTCACTCCCAGGACAGACGACCAGGGCTCAGAGTTCAGGTGCCAGGTTGTCCACAGTGCCCAGAAGGAGCCTGAGGAGCGTTTCTTCACACTACCAAACCTCAGCCTAACAAATTGCCATGGGAACCATCAAATCTTCTAACATAAATGATTAGTGCAGGTTACTACCTGAGATACAGTCCAGGACTGTACTAGTGGCAGGCTGCAGACTACTGGACCCTTGTTTACTGTATAAAAATACATGCATAAATACAAATACATAAACATAGTTCTGATGTCCAGTGGAGTCCAGCTGTTCAGGTTCCCAGATGTGGTACAGAACCTCAGGTCTTAGAGCTAATGACAAGAGAAATGTGAGCTGTGTCACTTCTGTCATGTCATGTATGGTGCGAAGATGGAAGTTGGTCATATTCAGAATTCAATCGCAAGTACTGATATTCGAAATAAGCCGACACAGAAGTATTTGACTATGGACTATGTTACATTATCTTATGGTGTATGGTTATATACCAACAATCCTGCTGTAGCCATCATACGTAAGTTAAAGTAGTATGCTTTTTAACCTGTGTTTGTTTTTTCACTGTGTGTACATAATGATACATTCTGGATATATATTCTGACTTTTATTAGGAGGAAAATGAAAACCAATGTACATCCATCGGCACATCTAAACTGATGGAACCTCCATGAACTCAAGCAGCATGAAGAAGAAGAAGACAGTTCAATGTTTTAAGTCCATATTATTACATTTAAAATGGATCAGAAACATGTTTAAAATGGGGCTTAATGTGCCGTGGCCTCCCTCAACCTGTACAAAGTATATGGTTTTGCATGAATATTTGTAAATAGTTTACTGTTATTATTATTGTTTTGTCTGTTTGTAGAATATTAATAACAAACAACAGTGCTGCCATGTTGGATTCTTGTTAAAATTCATCAAATTAATATAATTAATATAAACATACTTTATTGCTAATTAATCAAAATGAATGCATACATCAATTTTTACTTAAAAATATTAGCATCAGTGCGGTGCTAGCTCAGACCATTGGGTTTGCTGCTAAAAGCAAACAACAATTCATTTTAGTCACTGACTGAAACATCAGTTTATATTACATATTTAATTATATCTTTGTCTAAACGAAAATCAACTTGTGTTTAAGGAAATTTTACATTGGATATTTTTTATTGCACCAGAATAACATAGCAAATACTCAGAAATGCTTTTCATTTTAAAGTTAATGTTTTTTAAGTTGTGCTTTTTCACATATTGTTCCTAGTATTATTACAATATCTGTGTTTGTGTATATATTAATGTGTATCATGATAATGATTGTTTAATATGCAGCAGTTATTACATTTAATTTTTGAATATATATAATGATACTCTGATAAATGTGATGGTTCATGAACTAGCTCTATTTATTTTATGTTGTGAAAACTGTGCGCATAATCAGAAAAAGCATTAAAGTTAAAGAGTCATACATATATGTACATTGATGCACAGAATACATAAATAATCATCACCCATATCAACCTGAACCAAATGTTTTGATTCAGTGTTTTGTCAATGTTCAGTGAGGTTTTGCCACAGTATACATTCATTTTACAACCTGAAACGTGGCTATTGCATCTTAATGTTGAAAATATTGGTCCATGAATATTTGGCAAAAAATTAAGAGTAGACATTTAGTCAGTGTTGAAAATTCCCAACTGGTTTACTACACTCATTTACTTCATATTAATTTTAGTATACATAAATATCAGAGACAGTAAGGCATCAGAAGGCATAGCAGCAAACTACAGTATATGATCTTATTACAGCATGCACACCAACCCTTCATATTGATACTATAATGAGGATAGTTGTAAGGCTGAGAATGTGCATATTTTTAAGCCATGTACAAAAAGTAAGGTATTTGATTCAATCTGACAAAGATTTGTTGTGTTGTGATACAGCAGAAGTGAAAAAAAAACAATAAAGGGAATGCTTTTCTACATGGTGTGTTAAGTGCCTCAAAATATCTGATTGTCCTGGACGCCTAATTAATGAGCAGCTGCTACTGACTGGGGTCAAATCACAGTGTATACATAAAGCAGCTGTTATGGCCCCTATGTACCAGACCCAATTCTTTCACTTAGTCAAAATCTAAAATAATACAGTGATAAGGAAATAATAATAAAAAGTCACTACATTTAGACAGTAATGTGTAGGCAATATGGTTGCACTTAAAAAGAGGTTTGTATCAGATAAAGTGGAGTGAGACAGGTGTTGATCAGCTGAAGTCTCGGTTGGTGAAGATCATGGGGGCCACCAGGGTCCATATGTACAGGGCCAAACACACCCAGCTGGAGGTGATCTTCACCCACACTGCTGGCCACTTACTGGTTATGGTGTAGTCTGTATCAGGACTGTCAGGAAAACACAACACATTTATCAGTCATCATCATTTATCCACTCATGTTAAGAGGAACATTATTATATTTTTTATAAAAATGTACATAAAAATGTATAAAAAGTAACTAGTAACTAAAGCTGTAAAATAAACATAGTGGCGTAAAGGCAAAAGTAACTGAAAGTAAATAAAAATAACTACTCAGGTAAAGTACAAGTACCTCAAAATTTTACTTAAACACAGTGCTTGAGTAAATGTACTTAGTTACTTATTACCTCTGTTTTCTACAACAGTCCAAAAGTTAAACAATATGTGCACAGAAAAAACACCACACACACCCACAGCAAACAGGTCAAAGCTAAACTAAAGGTTTACTAGGATCAATGTCTAAAACAGGCAATTTGAAGAACTTTAAATTTTCTTCTATCAGCTTTCATCCAGATCATTAGAAGACTCTTTGATGACTGTCCCAAAAAAGAGATGCTCAGCTCTCTGGTAACATGTGAAATACATGCACTAGGGTTCATACACCCTGCTAATTTCACATTTGCGACCTCTGTTGTGAATACACAGGAAATGCAACTTCTCCAAAACCTTGTTTATTGACACTACCAAGGATACTCCTAAAACCCATCCATTTTCTGAACCGCTTCGTCCCCATAGGGGTTGCGGGTGTGCTGGAGCCTATCCCAGCTATCATACAGGCGAGATGCAGAGTACACCCTGGAAAGGTTGCCAGGAGACTCCTAAAACCTTCCAAATAAATACCAGTTTGACAGATCATTTCAAATGGTGGTTACACTGTAGAAAGTAGCTACAGTAGCTAATGCAGAGGGCCGCTGTGGGACTAGTGGAAACAAGGATTTGACATAGTTTGAAAGAAATTCAATAACTGGACCTCACAACCCCAAAAAACTGGAGACTCATTCAATTGTATTATTTTATCATCCTTTTTACATATATATTTTAAATACATACATTATTTTATAGTGACTTGTGTTGATGTTTCTTTATGTTTTATATAAAACAACTATCTTGTTGTTGATGCTATACACATAAACTAGTCAGTCCTATACTAAATGAATGAAACTAGGGTCCAACTAATTTCCTTTTTCCTTCGGTTGAAATGAGGTTGAGTCTGAGTGTCACAGACACAAGGCAGAGAGAATAAACAGAAAAAGCCTGTACCTCAGTACTGTGCTCAGTATACTGACCTGTACCAGTTGGTGAGGGTCATCATGATGTAGAGCGAAGCCAGGGAGAACATCAGGTGGAAGCAGGAGTAGCTGTACTGCACCATGTCCCGCTCATTGTCCTCCAGACGCCTGGGTCCCGTCGACTCCTCTGCTAGGTCGGGGCTGTTGCTGCCCTCTTCCAGGATGACCGTGTTTTTGGAGGCCATGGTCAGCTTGTTCACCTGGCTGGTGGTGGAGGAACGAATGCTGTGTGCACAACAGAGAGAAGTAGATACTTTCGAATTAGAAATAGAGAATTATTTTTTTTTGTTCAGTCCACAATAATATACAGTATGAAAAAATATACAGTCTCCAACTGGGTAGCACCTGACTCCACAACAGAAAATGGACATTGAGGTGGCACAGAATTCTTATATCATATTTCCATGGAAATATTTCTAAGTCCTATGGACAGGACTTTGGAGACTACCCAAAAAGAACTGACCACAGGGTTGTTAATCATGTAAAAGTCACAATGTTTGCAGGAGCAGTAATCCTACCTTGAGTAGAGGATACACAGGATAAATATTACGAGCCCTACAATGCTTTGGGCGTCCCACCACTGTATATAGGGGGACGTCAGGACAGGTTCTTCTGTGCCGATAATCAGGACAGCTGTCTGGTTCTCCATCTCCAGAGGGGCCAGTGTGGGGTCTGTGATCTGCTGCAAGATACTCAGCAAGCTGGGGTTACATTCTTGATCTGATGTGAGAAGAAAAAAAATGTTCCCGTTTCTTGTTTAGGTTTAACAGAGGCTGCTATTTCTGTCATCATTATAGTATTAGTGCAGTGTTACATGAGCAACGTGCAAACAGTCTTACCAGGCTCATTGGTCATGGCAGACCAGGTCAAAAACATGGTGTACAGGGTCATGATGGAGGACTGGAGAAGACCTGAACGTGGCTGAAACTCCTGGGGACACAGATAAAATAGTTTTCAGTTACCTCAAAAGGAAGAACTGAAAAATCCTCCATGACCAATGAGCAAACTCTAGTCATGCATAAAGACAACCAGATGTGATTGAAAATACTGAAACAGCTAGTTAAGTGAACATCTACTTTAAGATACATACTGTATATCAACCAAGTTCATGAAGTAAATGTTAGTTTAACTCTCACTAAAGCCAAAAAGTTTCACTTTGGTCTCATTCATCCAAAAAACTCTCATCCAAAAAAAATCTTCTGTGGTCCTCAGAAATGTTGTTTGTTTAAACCATGGATAATTTTCCTTAGTAAATGAATATGTTTTTGTCTCAGTTCTTTAATAGACTTCTAGTTTTAGGACTTACATGAAAATAATATTATGTTTTAGGTTACATTTACAACTATGCAGAAATTGGGGGTTTAAAAAGGTTCATAAACTTTCAAGCACCACTGTCCATTCTAATAATTACTATGATCATGACATTGTGACCACTGTTTCTCAAAAAGATCCTTATCCGTTATTACACAGACCCAGACTGTATGTACCTGTACTTTGGGCAGCACAGAGACAACAGAGGCCGCGATGCAAAACAACATGTTGAAGCTGATGAAGAACTTGTTGATGATGCATCCACCAGGCTTGGTGTAGAAGACGAAGAACAGCACAACAGCAATAAATGACAGGATGTAGTTAAGGATTGTTACCGCCAGCAAAGCTATAAACAGATGCAGAAATGTCAACAATCAGCCACAGAAATGCCCTAAAACATTCAGAAATATGTACTGTCTACAAGAAAATATATTCAAAAGTTTTAAACTCTGTATGTATACACAGATATTTTTTTTGTCTTTTTGTGTTATGTATTCTTGTACAGTGTGGAGCCGTTCCAGCAATACATTCAAAAGTTGACCAACTTTCATCACCATGTATTAATTTAAAATATATTCCATTATGTAATTTTAATGTGAACACTGAAGCTGTAGACAGCAGGTTACTAAGCTAAAACCTGAGTGACTGACCTGCATACCAGGCCCTGGAGTTGCCTTTCTCCAACTTGTCCACCCAGGACTCGTTCCAGGTGTGAGCAAAATCCACCAGCAACACCAGCTGGATCAGAATGAAAATGAAAGCTCCAGAGGAGCCAACCACAAACCATGCTGTAACATCACAGAGACACAGATCAGCCTATCACATCTTAGCAAAGGTCTGTGCATACTGGATGACATGACTGGAGTTGCCATAACTTTAAATACAAGGTCTTACCATAAGTGAAATGAGTATCTGGAATGTAAAAGGCAGCAACTGTAAGTGCAATCAAGGCAGCAAACTTAAAGAACCAAAATCTGAAAACAGAAAGAGCACAGACAGCACATAAATACACATGTACAGCCAATAAAAGTCTGTTCTATTTCCAGTTCTGATATCCATTTGCTGCAACATTGTTTGAACTTGATAGATTAGTAACTGTCGTAAAGAATATCTGGACAAAGGCCGACTGCTGAATGACATATTGTAAAACTGAGCACTAAGCAGAGTGAGATGGAGAGTACAGAGAAGGCCAGTTCTTTCTGTTTGGTGAGAACAGATGCATGTTTGCTGTACTGTGTCTTTATGTCATACACTGTATGTCTGCTATACATCTGTAGCTTCCGCAGCAGTAAGATTTCAGAAACTGTGAATGTGAAGGCTGGTAGACTTAAGAGAGTAGCATGCTAAAGCTCTCCAGGTGGTTGTATGTTAGAGAAACTATTAAACCCACCACACTACTGTGTGAGTAACAGAACAATTGTATAAGTTGCTGGTGTTGCTGCAGTCCTTACCCATTGTGCAAGGCAGCACGAGGGTCTCTGCTGTTCTTGACATTGATCATAAGAATGAAAAATCCCAGGAACCACATACTAATGCCAAAGCAGACACGGTACACTGCTTTGTAGCCCACAAACATGTCACATTTGGCATCAGCTTTTAGGCCGGGGATATAAGAGCCTGCTCCATCTTCACAGAAGCCTGGGATCTACAGCAAATCACAGGAATGCACATTGTAATGTTAAACCTGCAATGAATGAGGCTATCTGCACCTGTACTGTTCCACTGTCAGGTTTTATTATGAGTGTTCAGTCTAATTCAAAAATGAGAAGCTGCAGGCGCTGGTACAGAAATATGTCATGTTGGTCATGTGACTTTGGCTTCAGTCAACACAACATAATGTAGAAAAAACTACATATAAATATATAAT
Source organism: Helostoma temminkii (assembly GCA_900302695.1). NCBI lineage: Eukaryota > Metazoa > Chordata > Actinopteri > Anabantiformes > Helostomatidae > Helostoma > Helostoma temminkii. Next base: position 7,221 of record OMLM01015880.1, on the reverse strand, counting down.
TGTGTAAAATAGTTTATATAGTAGTATGTAGTATATAGAGCAGTAATTGTTATTAAAAAAATGTAAAAATACTACAAATTGTCTACCTTATTAAGTCATTTTTAAATCAGATTGTAAAGAAATGTTTTCAACTTCTCAAATGTGAATATTTTTGCTTATCATTATCATCAGTGAACAAGACATCTGAAGTAACCATAGACCCTGTAAACTGGTAATATTAATTTACAGGTAGTTTTATAAACCAAATGTATTCATCAGAGAATACATAGACAAAACAATGGAAAAGAAAGAATTGCCTGTGTTCTTAACTGAGTATGTTAAATTATTGTTATTCTAAATCATAATCCATGGTTGTATGTTGATTATGTTGTGAGGACATTTTCTCACAGTTTTATCTTAGATTTATACTTGTTTATTAGAGACATTTCATCATTGGAATTCAGATTGTATCACTCAGCCTTGACTATTAATAAGCACTACTGCATTATATTGCCAGCAGCATTACAGATTAGCCTTATGAGATATTGAATTTGATGGCATACAGTATACACATACTCTGAATTAACATCTTCTCAATTGCATATATCAGCTGACATTAATTTATTTATTAAAATTGAATACTTGCACGTACAATGACACTTGAAAGTTATAATTTTTAAATTTAGAATTTTCTCAGTTTCTGCATAAATATGACCTGATCAGATTTTAATAAAAGTTATTAAACTATATAAAGGGAACTCAGTTGAACAACTGAACTCTGCGATATCTTCCAAGCACACCACTGTTGTTTAATAATCAATATAACTCACTGCAAGAGAGGAGTCTAGTTTGTGAATGTTTAGAAAGTCTTTTTTAACCCTTTGGAGTCTGGTGAGCATAAACAAATCTTCTTCTGAGGTCTTCAGAAGTCTTACACACATCTTACACACATCTGCAAACCTGTGTTGTCAAGATCAAACTTTAAAAGTGAAGACCCAGACTTCTCTTCACAGGGCTTCCCAGACTCAGACCTGATCATTATCACACTGACTGAAACACCTGACTCGAATTTCCCCTTCAAATTATATGATCTGGAGGTTCACATACTCTTACCACACACCATAAATATTTAAGATTGGACCCTTACACAATAAACCTATTAATAAGTTGCTTGGTTCTCTTTACCTAGTTTTAGAATGTAAAAAGCAGGTTACATTTTAAGTTACTGGGTTATTTCTAAATAGAAACAAAAATCTAAATGGTTCACAAACTAACTAGAAGTTTCAACACAGAACTGCCAAAGACTGAGATCACATTGTTCAAAATCATTAAGAGTCAATGTTGGTGTTTCATAATAAATGTCTTTGATAGTAAGTGTATTCTTAAAAAAAGGAGGGAGTGAGAGCAGTCCACTACACACACAGCTACTTTAATATCTGTGGATTTTATTACACAAATTCCTTCATCACACATATCTGTCTTTGTTATTGTGAGCACAAATGTGTATTTTTATTTCTCATACCATTTTGAGCTTCTCATCCATGCCCGGCGACAGCATTATGCAAGCGACAATTGTCCACAGCAGTAAGATGAAGGCGTAGATGATCCTGGTCACAGTGGAGTTCTTGACGCTTGGACAACAGCTGCATATCAGACATGTGGCACCGCTGCACAGGCACGGCACCTGGAAACAAATAACACATTTCAACATCTTAAAGGAGAAGTCTTAAAGGAAAAAGTGTAAAAACACAACAATACCGAGGTGCTGTACAATACAACAACATATAACTTCAGCACCAGATCTCAAACCAGCTGTGAAATCATTTAGGTGGTGCCCCTTCTTGGTTATGTCAAAAAGTAGCATGTGATGAGCAGTGAGAGATATCAGACCACAACCACATTCTCATGTGGTTCTTTTCATCAGCATGAGGCTGGCACTGATGGCTTTTCTCTGCTTGTAAGTATATGAAATCAGGTTGGACATGAGAGACATTAAATTATCAGGTGAAAGTCATGAGCCAAGGCCAACGACAACCACTGAATGGTGTACGTCTGAATTAAGTGAAGTCTTAGATTAATCTACATTTTATCATTTTAGGCTCTAACAGTACATGGCTACATGGCTACTGACTATTACCATCCAACTATGTGTTACCTATCTATCTTTCTATCCATCTTCAACCTACAGTATGGTGGAGGCTCTGAGACAAAAAATAACACAAATTACAGTCACTCATTATTATGTTGTGTCATTTTGACAGCTTTATTGCCTAATTGTCTTATGGATGTAGTATAAGACTTATTAATAGCTGAGCAAATTAGCAGAACATCGCAATTATACAGCTTAAACTATTTTCTAAGTGTTTCTGACTGCTGCCCACAGTACTGCAGTGGTTCAAAGATTCACAGCAGGGTATTCAGTGATATGCTGAGATACCATGGCAACACCCCACAAACCTATCCGTATAATCAACCACATGCATTTACAGGGAACCAGTGAGGTTGAGATGGTTTCTGATTTCTGAAGAAACACACAACACACAACACATAAAGAAATGTCTCAGACCGTTCAAACACATAATAATAATAATAATAATAATAATAATAATAATAATAATAATAATAATAATAATAATACTGTATAATAAATATTTAACTATGTAACTCATGTAACTATGTAACTATGTTTATTCAGACACCTTTAAGGCAGTTTGATCACTTGAGTGAGTGGATGTATTGATAATTGTAAATACATCAAATGAGAAGGGCCTAAATTCAGCTACATGATAGTCCACAATGGCCACTGTAGTTTCTAAATCAAACAACAGGTAGAGCAGTAATCTTTCAACCCCAGGGTTAGTTCCTCCAGTACATGCTGAGGAACCCTTGGACAAGACACCACCATCATCTATGTGCAGCTTTCCAAAGAATAATTTCTCCATGGAGATCAATAAAGTATGTCAATTCATTTTTAATTTTCATACATTATATACAACCATATAACAACAACATAAGACAAACAGTAACTAGGCAGTAATACTAGACAAAGCTGCTTGCACCTGAGTGATTGTGTCTATGATGGTAATTACAATGGTAAACACAACATTATGTGAATCTACAGCTGACACTACTGATTCTGGTCCTGAAACAGACTCTTAAACTACACACAGGTGTGAATTATAAAACTGAGGCCATCCAAGGGTGTGATCCTTTAGCCAGGATTTTATAATCAAAAAACAGGCACGGCTTGCTGACCTACTTCTAAATAGACCTATTTCTGTCTATTTACAGTCAACCACCAAGTGCCGTACAGTGCTTTAGATGTGTGCCTATCTCTCACTCATATAACCGAGTGGAGTCAAGAGATAAGGAGGCCCAGAAGATTGTCAACAAGTTAATTCCACTGCCAGCCAGACAAGGTCAGGTTAGTACAGCCACACACACAACTAGGCCACGCTGTGGTCTGAACCAGAAAAACCCAGGAAGTGCTTTAAAAAGACAGATATGTGGTTTTCATTGGCATGCCCATTGATGCAGCTTTAGTCCCTTATTGAAGACAACAGACTGAAAAGAAATTGAGCTGAAATGATTAGTTGACTCATTTATGTGTAAATGACTCTTTTCTAAATCTGTAGTAACTGTTTCATGAATTACTTAATTCTAAATTATTTCCTCTCTCTATTTAGTTACACATTTCACAGTTCCTGTGTTAGATTACAAAAACATATGCTGTTATTATGCAGAGTATTTATGAATAGCCCAGCACAACAAGGCAGCAAAGCAGATTTAATCCAATTAATCACGTGTAAGCAGATGACTAAGGGTTGTGTGCTTAACCCTTTGCTTGGATGGCGCTAAGAGATTCATGATTTGTTTACTGTCCCTTCAGCTTTTAGATGTTTCACATGTAGCAGGTAACACTGACTCCTGTTAGTCACATCGTTTCTGTTTAGAGAAACAGAAACTCATAAATAATGCATCTGTATCTGACAAAAACACGCTGAAAATCAAATGAACTGAACATGTGTCCATAGATGTTTCAGTCCATACCTTAAGCATCTTCATCTAAGTGTCAACCATTAGCAAAACCTCCGTTGACATACAAGTTCACGGTGACCGGAAGCAAGCAGTGCGCAACCACTAAATACCCTAAAATATCATTTTTAAATGGCTGCTAAGTTGGTTGCTAAATAAGTGTTATGCCGAATTTACCATCATTAAGCAGTAATTCAATTCATTCAATTAAAACGTTAAGGTATGTTCTGAAAGAGTGAAAATAGAAAAGGGGGATAAAACGCCAGCTATTCCAACGGGGTTCGGCTTTCTTGACTTCTATGCAAAATACAAACTGGGAATGTAAAAAGAATTACAACATTAAGTGGAATTTAATCGAAACGAGTGCTCTTTTGTGTCTGTCTGGCTAGGAATTAAAATAAGAGATATCTGAGTGGAAGAAGCGCGAAGCGTTATTACCTGTTGCTTATTACTCTTCATGACACCACCCTGTCTTCATTTCTTACCAAATTAAACAATGACAGTGGCAAATAACGCAGTTAAGATTAACACATATTAGAAACGTACCCAGCTTGCGAGGGAAAAGGCTCCCAGCACGGCTCCCATAGCTGTCCTGTTTCAGTCCAACAGAAGCGGACAATCCTTAAATCTGTGTTCTTCTCCCCGTTACTTCTCCTCTGTCTCTCCAGGTTGGACTTTAAACCCAGACCTGGTTAAAACAGTGTTTAAAATTGCGATGCAGCTGCACTGGACAGATAATGGACAGCTAGCACAAATGTAACCTAGTGTAACTACTGACTCCTGAACACTAGTTTAGTGCCTCGAGAGGAACAGTTATGATTGTGCATGTAAGAGCGCGTCGTGCCGGATTACGTCATTACGACCTGTTGTGAACTGTACTAGCTGCTCTCAGGAGAATACAGGGAACAACACCAATATTACTGTTATTATAAAGAGGTTATATAAAGGAAACTGTGTGGTAAGGAGCACGATCTATGTCACATTCTTATTAGAGGTAATATGTTGAAATGTGAAGAGTTAAATAAGTTATAAAGCATTCACCTGTGCAACAAGAGCTATCCCCAAATGTATAATTGACTTCATATAATAAGTTAATAATATTACTATACAAAAGTCTAGTTTGAATACTGGGAATATGAAAACAATAGGCACAAAATATACAAACAAGCACATAAGAAATAACTCGAATAAATCAAATTACAGTTAAAAAAATAATTTGGAATTCTTATTTAAACAGTATAAATTGATGAAAACCATGGCCGTTCTCTTTGGATACTGCATAGATGAAAAATGTGTTATAGAAGTATTTGATAAAGTTTATATTAATAGTTTAAGAGTTCATGTGTCCTTCCATCACAGTATTTCTCATTCTCTGACTAAGGTCTGGTAAAGAGGACACATCCACCCTGGTGCAGAATGGATGCACCTGACCCTGACCATGGAGACAGTGAGAGGTGCATAATTCTTATAAATATGGCTAAGTCCAGAAGTATTTGGGCAAAGAGAGTGTTTATGATTTTGACTTTATACAGCACCACAATAAATTTGACTCAAGAATTGACAGCCTGCTCACTGAGAGTCAGCCTAGAGGCATCATGATGTAAGGACAGAAAGCTCCACCTCAGTGTCTGCAAGACAAAGGAGGTGGTGTGGGCTACAAAGAACACGCAGTTCTGTCTACATCCACTGGACGCCTGTGGAGAGAGTCAACAGCTTTCATCTCCTCCAGGTCCATATAAAGGACCTAAAAGCACAGTCCATTTTGGGTCAGTAGTAAGTTCTTCCTTAAAACATGGACTCATCTCACCCCAGAACACATTGACACTGTCTTTTAGCCCATCTGACATGGGTTCAGACACAGAGGTGACATTTCTGCAAAGATTTGATGTATGGCTTTCTCCATGTGTAATACATTTTCAGGTTGCATTTCTACATGCAGCAGCAGACTGTGTCAAATAACACATTTTTAAAGTAGTGGCTTTGCTTTCAAAGACTGAGCCTTTGGCGCATGCTCCTTGGAATATTTTAGAATCTTTTTGTTTTTGAGTGTGTTGCAGCATCAAACAGCATTTTTTTCAGAAATGGGGTTTGAATGTTACAGGATTATTACAGGAGAATAATTGTCATGTATAATAGTACCCTGATATACAAGCTTGTACATCTGTCATGAGCTGTGATGAAATACTCACCTAAAGCACTGTTATGCATCAGTGATTTATGACTCACATCTCTTTGATAGCAATTGTGGTTTTAGCTTGTGTATAGCCAAACAGTCTACAGCTCAGATTACAAGATATGTAAATGCAGTATTTGTAATATACAGAGGTGGTATGTAACATTCCCCAAATACTGTACTTAAGTACAATATTGAGGTACTTTGTGTCTCCAGTGTATGTTACTATTACTTCAGAGCTGCTCCCAGTGAACCACTAATTAGTATTAGTATTAGTAACAATAATAATAGTGACTTTAAAAACAATTTTTACTTGCAATACAGTGACTCACGGTGCAACTACTTACTATGTACTTACTGTATACTGAATGGTTGGGTACATATATGTGATATATTTCTTACTTCTTTTTTTTTTTTACTTTAGATTGTATATACTGTATTTCTGTTGCTCTTTTTGCCTGTTGCTGTAACATGGAAATTTCCCCACTGTGGGATGAATAAGGGTTTATCTTATTTTCTGTACTTATTGTCACTTATTGTCACCTCAGTATTACTTAGATCACTTCCTCCCTGTGGATCATGCTGAGTTAACCTTAATCATTAACTCATCTAAACCATCAACCTGTCTCTTAGACCCCATCCCAACTAGACTGCTCAAAGAAGTTTTACCTTTAATCAGCATGTCCATGTTAGATCAGGTTAACTCATCTTTACTAACAGGCTATGTACCACAGGCTTTTAAACTTGCTGTAGTTAAACCATTACTCAAAAAACCAACCCTTGACTCTGGGATTTTGGCTAATTATAGACCGATATCCAATCTGCCCTTCATATCTAAAATCCTTGAAAAGGTAGTTGCTAAGCAATTAGGTGACCACCTGCTCAGGAATGACCTGCATGAAGATTTCCAGTCAGGATTTAGAGCACATCATAGTACAGAAACAGCTCTGGTGAAGGTCACTAACGATCCTCTATTAGCTTTAGACAACGGTTTTCTCTCTGTTCTTGTCTTGTTAGATCTCAGTGCTGCTTTT
>OMLM01015878.1:35189-49994 GCA_900302695.1 Helostoma temminkii | reverse complement strand
CCCCCCCTTATCTAAACCCAACCCTGTTTCCTGGCAGTGTGGTGAGAGAGCCGTTGGGCTGCGTCTTTGTTTGCGTTCCCTCTGCTTCCTCTTTTTTACTGAGTGCTTCAGCAGAGCAGAGATAGAGCGGCCCTCCCCACCCCCTCCACCCCTAGTATCCACTCTTCAGCATGGTGCTACTTGCCAAGCGACCTGAGACGCTCCATGACTTGTAGTTCAATCCACTGACTTTTACTGGCATGTCTGTTGATCACAAACACTGGGGCCAAAGCACGTAGCACAGCTGTTTACTTATTCAACCCATGATGAGACGGTGAATTATTTGGTTTGACAGATAAATCATTGAATGTCCTAACACATTAAAGACACATCAGCTATTTATGTAACTATTAACAATTATAGCTTAGATTATTTAGATTAATCAGTTTAACATGAAGTAGTGTTTGTCCAGGTTGGACTAATTGTTGAATCTGATAATTTTGTATGATTTTTGTGCCAATTGAACAAATCTAAAATCATTTTCTGTGTTTAACTTCTCACTCTTGAGCTTAATGGACAGGGATTGAATGTCAATGAGCCCATCCCAGCACGCATTGGGTGACAAGCAGGGAAATACCTTGTCTATGTACACCTGTGGGAAATTTACAGTCTCCACTTGACTTGGCCTGCAAGTGTTTGGATTGTGAGAGGAAATCGGAGCACCCAGAGGAGACATGCACAAACACACAGAGAAGAAGCAAACTATGTCAGAGAGCCACCTGCATGGCTGACCCTTGGTCCAAACAACACAACTGGACACATTATTAATGTGCTTTTACTGGCAGGTTTGTGAGGCCAGGCTTATTTCTCTACTTAATTGTACAATCTGAATATTTTAAGATATGATCTCATTCACTGACTAGCATCAACCAAAGTTTTTCATATGGTATGAAGCAATAGTTTTCCAATTCTACAGAGTTTTCAATGAAGTAGCAACGTTGTCCACTAAAAAATGACGTTTGTTAGTAGCCATTTATGATAATGGTGAACATAATCATAAAAAATGTAATCTGATTTAAATTATGTTTCCACAGAAACATATTTGTTATCGCATTATTTTGACATACTCTCTAAGCACACACAGCACACACCACTTTTTTGGACGTATGGCTGTTGGGAGCATTTTTGGGAACTTCCAGACATGGTGTGAGAGAAGTGTGTGCAGATAAACAAGTTTAAAAGTTTTGTCCAATATCGCTCCAGTGACAGTACACCAGGCAGCACGGTGGTGCAGTGGTTAGCACTATCGCCTCACAGCAAGAATGTCCTGGGTTGGATTCCCAGGTCGGCCAGGGTGGAGTTTGCATGTTCTCCCCGTGTTTGCGTGGGTTCTCTACAGGCACTCTGGCTTCCTCCCACACTCCAAAGACATGCAGTCAGGTTAACTGGGGACTCTAAATTATTGTATGTGTGAATGGTTGTCTTTGGCCCTGTGAAGGACTGGGGGCCTGTCCAGGGTGTACCCCGCCTCTCGCCCATATGATAGTTAGGATAGGCTCCAACACGCCCGTAACTTTACAATGAGACGAGAACAATGAGACTATAATCCAAACCTGTTAAAAACAGCTGAAAAATCCAAAACAATTAGCTGAAAGGGGCTAAAACACTACATAGACCAGAAAACCTGATTGTTAATACTAAATATAGATCTACATCTTTAAATATTTAACTTTGTTAAAGTGAAAAATTGAGGTCATCAGGAAATGCAGGTGTTGTAGTGCTACGCTGCTCACTTATTGTTCTCTTCGACATTCTTGTTCGCACGCGATGCCTCAAACACAACAGTCCTATGAAGCCCTTCCTTACTCCCCTTGTTTACTGGCTTTTTTTCTGCACAATTAGTGTGCAAATGAATCATCCTGAAGGGCTTATTTTCATGACACCATCGCTGCTCTTGTTTTCACAGGGGTGATAATGATGAGGAAGAGGAGATATTAATACACACTTCCTTTGGGGACTCAGCCTCACACAGTTAAAACTGAACTTGACAGTGCTCTGGGAGATTTTCACAAGCTGCCCACGGTGGCTTTTGTTGCTTTGCTTTTGCACAGTTACAATTGAGGGTAAATGTAAGTCTAGCTGTGTTATTTTAACAGAAAGGTCAAATAAATCAGATTCAGCTAAGTAGAAGCCAAGACTTTTTGCGGAATGTACTGTATATTGTAATCAAGAAGAATGTGGTGAAAACAAATATGAAGTTACAGTTACTATTATTATTTTAGATCATAGTTTCTTCCAAACTAATGTGGCTATTAATTCACCATTTAATACAGACTGACATCTTGTCCATTACTCCAGTCTCCACTGCATTTGGAAATGCAGTTACATTATAGTGGCTGCGTTTGACTGTTTACTATACAGAGGCCACAGATTATATTTTTTCATGTTGTTCTTGTTAGGGTGACTGAGCCATGAGGAGATGTCCCAAAGTAAACACATGCACATTTGGTTGGAGGAACCCTGCTGCTGTTCTTTTAAACAGGCCTGACTTGCCCCCTCCTTTTGCTCTCTCACAGTGTATTGTGGGCTAACAAATAAACAAGTCCAGGCAGAGGCGGAGCTCAGCCTCCACACCAGAGTGTTCCTCAAAGCCAGCTGAAGCACCACAGCTGAGTCACTCAGTCTGTGAATCAGCATTCGTCGTTCTTGACACATCTGTGAGCCCAGGCAACCTATGCCATTATACATTCTGCCTGGTGCAAACTGGGGAGGGTTACTTATATACATTTATACTGTAAATGTATAAGGTCAAAGTAAAATCTTGGTTAAAATATCTTTCAGCACAACATTCACTTGTAGTGGTTATGGTTTTAATATTGTCTTTTTAAGGTTACAGGTTATTTTTGAGTACTGTGAGTACTTGGTTAAAGTTAGGGAAAGATCATAGTTACTTCTGCAGATACAATATATTTAGCAAAAACCAACAATATTGTCCTAACCTTAACACCATCAGAAAACTAACACGTATGTTCTGCGCCTCTGTGAGCAGTAATGAGTTTTTGTCAGGACACTGAACGCCAGATGGAATAAGGCTAAGTGTTTATTGAAAATATTGAGAGGGTGATGATGGGAATGAGGCCAGTGAACACAGAGGACAGAGATGAAGAAGGACAGGTCAGAGCATCCAAAAAACAGAGGGCCATAAGCAGATGGCCAGAGTCCAACAAGAAGGGTTCCAGGAATCAGAATATTTAGAATCTAATTTACACTTATATTCATATGTCTGATAAGCTGTGATAGACTGGCGACCTGGCCTGGGTGTACCTTACTTGTCACTCAGTGATAGCTAGGAGTAGCTCTAGCACCCCACGACTCTTTACTGCTTTTACTGAAAGCAGTAAAGATAATAGAAGGATGGATGAATGTCTGATGAGAAGTTGTAAATGGCATTAGAGTTTGTTTCTCTTCCCGTGCACTGATTCATTAAGCCAAGTGGCCAATTTGTGTGGTCCCTCTCACTGACGGAGGCTGCATCAGATTCATTGTGCTGAATTACCTGAAAAATATATGTCAGACTAGGTGTGGGATAGACTTTGACAGTGATACGACTACCTTCTCCAGAGTATTCTTAACTTCTATTGATGTTGTGAAGAGGTTTTTTTGTTACCAAGGAAATGATTCTGCAATTGTCCACTTCAGATGTCTTCTGTGGACTTCCAGGTATTTGAATATGAGCTCACCAGGGTTTCTTTATTTTTAAGATTGTAACAAACGTTCATTTGGCTACACCTGAACTTTTTGGTATCTCATAGATTTATTGTTTTTTCAGCCTCATTCACCTCCATGGAGATCACCTTGGATTTCATATCAGCAGGTGCAGTCAAAGGTGTCAAATGCCAACTCAATACCAGATATTAATTCCATAACTTTTATCTGCTTTATTTGAAGTCGTGAGGAATGGACATTCCCTCACTGGATTGTTAGTCAATTGCCCAAATACTATTGAGACCCTCAATGGCTGTAATTCCTAAACAGTAAATGCCACATTCTTGTTAAACCTCTTAAAATAAAAATTGAAAGTCTAAACTTTAATCACATCTTGATTGTTTTATTTCAAATCTATTGGTGTTGAAAGGCTAAATCATAAAATCTCTGTCACGGCCACGGTCTAAATACTCATATAAACTAAATTTAGATGATATGAATATTACACTAACCTGTTGCCATTTAACATCTTTAGCCATGTGATGCTCCACCAGGTGGCTTCTTTAGCATTACACAGCATTTCCAGCCTTTTGCTGACCTGAAACATGTCAATTTAAAATGAGTAAATATTCTTTCATAAAACTAGTATTCTTAGAAAAAATGAATGACATCATTTTAAAACGTGTGGTAAGGTGGTCACAAAACATTGGACCGATCAGTCAGTGAATTCACAAATTCATCAGTACAAATATGTGGAACATGTTTGTAAATTTCATGGCAGTACATCCAGTAGCTGTTGAGATATTTCTCTCAAAACCACAAATGTCTGGGCACGACTATAGTTTATGGGTTTAGACACCAACTGTGAACCACAAAGTTGCCAATGCAACTTCATCTAGAGACTTTTGTTGCATCTCTCCCTGGCTTATTTTCTATTATGTCTCTACCACCAATTAGAAAGCTTGAAAAGTACTAGAAGTGCTTTAAAAATGGTGTTAGCTGGGGGAAGACAGGATACATTTAGTATCTGCACCACATTTCCTGCCAATCCTTCCAATAGCTGTCATTAAATATTAACACTGCAATGCCATCAGCTAGGCACTATAGAAAATATAGTAAATGTGAAAATATAAAGATTAGATTTGATATAGTGCTTATTAAATCCATATAAGAAAAAAAAATTCAATCTAAAACACAATGCAAATATATTGGAATATTAAGGAAATTTGATATTGAAGGCAACATTGAACAAGAAACATTATTCCGCAATACTTGGGGATGCATATATAAAACAAAAGTGATTTTGTCAGACTTCATTTAAACAGGCAATTTAGTTGTTACTCTAGATAATAACACAAACTTTAAATTCCTAGTGCAGAGTCCTGCTGCTTCAGCACACTGTCACCATGGCAATCCCAGAGGAAAGGTCATGGGCTGCCTGGCTGGGATGTTTGAAGGTCTGCAGACTGGCTATTGACGCTGACGACACAAGACTCGCTGGTGCATGCTGGTCAGCCTTCAGCTGGCTCATTACAACCTTTGCTTTTTTCTTTGCTCATTTCCACAGAGAACCTCAGCTCTGTGGATGATTCTGGCTACAATAGAGCTTCATCTGATAACTGCCCATAATTCTGTAACAAAGCTGCTAATACCTAACAGCATTTTAGACATTTAGTATTTTACATTTGACACATTAATGTCAGAAATCATTGCTGAACCTCATATTCACAAAATCATTTATGTTCACACAATGTTTACATTTGATCCATCATAGCTATACTATTCAGCCTTCAACCATAATTATTTTCCACCAAATCCACACCTGTTAATGTCAGACTTGCGACCTGACCATAGCCTAGGTCGACTTAAAGTGTAGTGTTGTAGTGTTTTTAGTTTACCAACTTCCTGATATTTTTCCATATTAAAGGCTGTCTTGTAAACAGATGCAAGACTTATAATATGAAAGCTGCCTCGGTAGTGTCAGATTCATTAATGGAAACATCATTTGGATGAAACAGGCAAAATGTAAAACATGATGTGGCACATGTTGTATTGATGGAATCAGTGCTGTGGACATGTACAGAATACAGAATTTATAAGCAAACATGGAAGACGATGCAATTTAAACTACAGAAATTTCTTCATTTTTTTAATTTAATATTTTTCATAATCAAAGCCAAGATGAATGAAGGCGTTTCTTGTTAATTGTGAATTTACTAATAAGCTTTAAGAATTTACAACCTTTATAAAGGAGACATGTTGTGGATTGGTAAACCGCTGGTGTAGCAGACTTGTTTGTACCACTTTCTTCTCTGACCAGGCACTTGAGTTTATATAACACAATCCATTCAACAGATATACATGTCCTGTGTTCTATGGCAGCATAACAGAAAAATGTCAGATTCACAGAAGTGATGCTGACAGTAATAAAGCAAAGGTCTGGCTGCACATAATCGACAACGAGGAAATCAACCTGACTTCTAATATGCACTCCGCTCATTCTTGTCATCATACAGAGGCATAACTGCCACCTCTCATTAGACATGCAGGTATCAGACAGAACCAAAACACATGCAGATCACAGTGGGGTGTTCAGCGCTCTTGGTTTTACATTGATTGCAGTGAGGTTGATTAGTCTGAATGTTTACATTTCTAAGTTCCATATTACAAGCTGAGGCTGCATTATGGTTAAGGGTTTTCCTGAATCCATGTGTTTGTCATGTTTTGTTATTGCTTCTGCTGTCAGATAATCTTATCAGTTGGTTGGTGAAGTAACCTAGTGAGGGTCATGTGTGACGTTCTGTCAATAGTCAGATAATATTTTTAAAATTGCAGTAAATGTTTTATAGCCATGTGAAAAAACTGTGCTTTACTACATTTACCATGTGTTCAGTTCCGTGTCTTCTTAAAAGAAATACAAATATTTTACCCCAACAACCTTCACCAAGAAGATATAATAGCCAGAGAGGTAAACTACAGAACAAATGGGTCTAGCAAGCACTTGCTGCCTTACAGCTGGATGAATTGTGGCCCATTTCCATTAACAGAACATCTTCAACTTTTCAATGTTGGTTAGCTACGTGGCATGAACTGTCTGTTTCAGTGTATTTCTATACAATGAAGGTCAGAACTATTCCATAGCATTACATCTCTTTCTGCTTGAACCACTCTTTGACATTCTTTGATAAAATGGTGTGTTCAGGGTCATTGTCTCGCTGCACGATCCACTTCCCGTTGAGCTGCAGTTCACAGATGGATGCTTTCCTGCAGAATTTGCTTGTAGAACTAATAATTTAAAACTCCATCAATGATAAGCTGTACTGGTCCAGAAGTTGCAGAGCAGGCCCAAATCATCACAACTCCACCACCAAGTTTTACAAATGGAAAACTCTTCTTATGTTGACATGCAGCGTTTGGTTGACTTATCGTCAAACATACCGCTTTTCATTTAAGCAAAAAACTTCTACTTTGATGATGAATGTTCTCAATTGTACATAATACTGACTGACAGTTGACTGGTAGAGTTCAAACGCTACAGAAATTCTTGTGTAAGCCTTTGCAGCCTAGTGAGCATCAACAACTCATCAGAAATCTGCTTGGCTCACGCCATGACACATTTCTACAAACCAGTGTTGTGAAGACCAGACTTGATAATGAAGTATTCTCTCCCAGACTCACACCTGACATCCCATACAAATACATAATATTGAATCATTTACCCTAGTAAATGAATGATTAAGTGTAACTTTTCTGTTTTGTTTATGTAGATTTAGGACTTACTGACCTGAACATTTTTGGTCATACTTTTACAAAACGCACAGCAGTTGAAATATCTTTAGTCTTGCTAAAGTTAGGTGACACGTTTTTGCAAAAAGCTAAATTTCACTGACATGCATGAAGATGATTTACAGAATTATAACTGTTTAATTGCTTTCTTTCCATTGGTGTGTATGTGTCTATATATGTATATGTATATGTCTATGTGTATGTGTTTATAGCATTTACAGTGTTTATTCACATGATATATTTTAATACACATAAACACGGGCTATCTACAGTTCATAGTTACCATTTTTGTAGTTTTTTGTCGGACATATGTTAAATAAATAATGTAGCTTGAAAAATAAACTTTTATCATGCACTAGTTAAGCAGAACATGCCTCCACTAAGGTTAAATAGCAAATCATTCAGAATGAGATGCACACTGTTTGATTAATTGCTTTCCACAGCAATGAAGTGTCTTGATTATCCACAGGCAACATGCCTGCTTGCTGTTTGTGTTATGACCCAGTTCTACCTCCAATTTCAAAACACTTAGGCAATGTAGGGCAGCAGTTATGCAGCTCCAAACCACTCAGCCAGCCAAACAGTGACACACAGTTACACTGTGTAGTCAGCGAGTATTTTATCAAAGCAGAATGATTTGTTCCAGCAGGTAGTGAGCCTGCGGGGACTGAAACAGATGGAGATTCAGGGAGAGGCGACGGTTTCTGCGGAGTTATAGCAAAAGACTAAGAGAGATCAGAAGTCAGAATGAAAACAGAAATCTTTCAAGAATCGATCAGTCGAATAAACTGGCTTGTGTGTAAACAAGACTACAATAATGGGTTGTGATGGAGAAAGCTTCCAAGCTTTTGGTTGAACAGGGTGTCAAATGCTGATGTCAAAGCTGGTGTCCCATAGCAACTGACATTGACTCCTGTGTAAACCCACCCATGGCAAAATTGGATACTACTGGAGACTTGGCTTTCCTGCTGCTGGGTCAGACAGATTTTTGGTTACATGTGCACACATTTGTGCACAAAGTAGTAATGGAAATGGAAATAAACAGCCATAGTAACAAACTGTTGAGTGTTTCACAGTATGTACAGCTTCAGGGAAAGGCTGCAAAAAAACAAAAATCTAAAATGTACAGAGGTGTATGAAAGTTCAGATTGAACAGAAAGTCAGTGCAAATTGTAGACAGAGAGCCAAGGAAGTCCATGGTCAAGGTACATCAGGGCCTGATCGCACCATCATTTGCTTTTTGAGCAATAGTGGACTCAAAACTGAAAATATAAAGACAAAATGAAGTTTGCTAAAATGCGAACTGACAAGCTACAGTGTCAATAGAAGAATGTCCTTTGGGATGATGAGTTTTTTGGGATTAGCTCCATGATTAGTTTCACAGCTATTTTCCTTATACCATATTGTAGTTGTTTGTTGATGTGATATCCATAACTTCTGAGACAAATAAATGTTCAAAGCTTATTATGTTCATCACCTAGTCAATAACTTTGCAGTTTACCATAACGTTGGGCAGGTAGCATACAGTTTATCAGAGCTTTCCTGATAACAGCCTGCTATGATTGGAAATGAAGAAAGAGTAGAGCATGAACCAAAACAGTAAAATTCAGTTCTAAAAATATTACTTAGTGCATTACTTTAACTCAAAATATGTGGGCAGTAGAATGAAGTCTTCAGTTTTGTGTTATACATGTGCACCCAAGCTATGTAAAGAGATTTCCCTCTCGTGTATGTGGGTGGTCCGTGTTTTTGCTCAGCCTTGGGTCCTCCACCAGAGGTCTGGAAGTTTGAGGGTTCTGCGCAGTATCTCTGCTGTACCTGGCACTGCACTCTTCGGGACAGAGAGTTCTGATGTTGTTCCTGGGATCTGTTGGAGCCAGTCTCCCAGCTTAGGGGTCACAGCCCTGAGTGCTCCTACCACCACTGGGAACTGTTTGGCCTTCACTTTCCACATCCTCTCCGCTTCCTATTTTAGGCCCTGGTACTTCTCCAGCTGGTACTGCTCCTTTTTCTTGTTGCTTTCACTCTATGCTGTTATATTACCCTTCTGTTCCTTGTCTACTATCACAACCTCCAGTTGTCAATTTTAATGCACCCGACTCACAAAATTAAAATGCTAAACAACAACAATCAGAGTTTTTCCTCTTCACTCTCTCCTATTGCTGCTCAAGAGGGATTTGTTGGGTTTTCTATGTAATTGTATTTAGTTGTATTGTTAAGTTCTGTAAGTTCTTAAACCTTAGATTGCAAAGTACCTTGAGATGACTTTTATTATGATTTGTCACTATATAAATATAGTGAATTGAATTCAGTTGTACTGCTTATATACAGCAGCATGGTGTATTATGCAAAACTGTACCTGACTTCAAGCAATAAATGGCAAAGTCACAGCATGAGAAATCCAGGTTTCATAAACTAGAATTTGAGTGTGAACTCTAAGCAAAAAAGGCAACTACTAAGATGAATTTTGCAACAGCGCGAATGATTAAGCGGTAAATATTTACTTACTATAAAATCCAGCTGGCATATAACTAAAGTATAGTACAGATGCATGTGTATTATGTCCTTTTGGGAAAACTGGGGATTTCCTCAGAGTTTTTTCAGACTTTTACTGAGTAGACCCACAGCAACATTACTAGAAAGTTGAATAAAGTACTGTTTATACATAGAGACAAAGAAGGAATCAGTAGTTAACACATTTACACAAGTTCGCAAAAGACTGTGATGAGTAGATGTATCGGAGCTGAACTGTATGTGGTGTGTGTGACTGTGAGAGCGTTAAGTGGAGGAGGGGTCAGACCTTTGTGTTTCAAACTGGGCCTGAGGAATGTGGGCTGTGAAGGGCAGGAGAACAAAAAAAAAAAAGGGTTGGGATTCAGAGGGATTACAGGCAACACTGAATGACACCTCTTTCCTCATTCACTCTTTCTCTGGAACTCATGTTTTATTCATCTTCTTTTTAATCTTTACACTGAAATCAAGATGTAATTTTAAAGACGGACTTTGACAACAAAAACGCTCAGATGGATCCGGTGTGACTAAGTTTTCAAATACGAAAAATGAAAAAAAAGCAATATGGAAAATATGAAATAGCAAATGGTAATAATATAAAATAGTTAATACGAAAGCTTTGATGAGCTGGTGAAAAGGTTCAATCATTGCTGAATTCTATCAACGCTGCAAAAAGAGTCATTTATTCATCTAACAATGTCTCTGTTTAAAAATAAACAAGCTTTGATTTGCACTGTTCCATTCATGTCTGCTACAAACCGACTGAAGCCTTTATATCGGAGTGATGACGACAACAAAAAACATAGTCATGCAAGGACTGACATATGCCAGCCGGAGCAAGCGAAGCAGCTTGGCTGGGCTTGTTCACGGCCTTAATCAATGGGAGGCTTAGCTGGTGACACAAACAATCATGGCAGCAGCAGAAGCCACAGACTGTAGCAAATCCCAGCTCATCTCATTACCACAGATGCATGAGAGGAGCCATATTACCATTTCTGCCAGATCTGTCACTGTGAGCATTCAGGGGGTGGACGAAAATATGAAACAGCTAGCTATATATGTAAACATCTGGCACTGTGTGAATATCCAGAAGCTAATCAAGCGTGCTGATAAGTGTGTGTGCAGATTGTGTTGTCGTATGTTGTCACTCTCCATGGTGTCTGGCTAACCACATTACAGGTGCTATAGTGTGTGTAGCATTTCAACACTGAGATATGATTACCGTGTTAATTTAGTTTGATTGATATGATTACTATGAACATTGCACACTGCTTATAGGGCGCAGATCTACAGGGTGGAGAGGAAGGGTTATTAATGTGTTATGAGATGGTCCATTTGTTTGGTAGCTTTTCGTGTTTGTTCCTGCTATCGATCAGTCTCACTCCTGTTTACTGCGCAAAAGCTACCTCTGTGCTACCTGTGAAACTGGACCATTTAGCAGCTACATTAGAGAACAGAGCTACAAGCAGAGTGATTGTTGAGCACATGTGCAGCAGGTGGCTAGAAATGAATGTTGATGTTGCAGTTCAATGACTTTGATTATTTGATTATTTAACAGTCTAATAAAATTAAGACCTTTTTACAAACCTTGTGTACAAGTGGTCTCTGTCTGTTTACAATACATCACATTTTCAGTTCACCTGGATCACAGCATTAGGATGCCCAAGATTACCAAGATCAGTGAAATATGAAAAAATGTGTGCTTAATGTCTTTTAAGCAGGAGGTAGACTAACTCACCAGTGAGCAGAGTCTTTCACGCCTGCTTACTAATGTAAACTAGTTGAACCTAAAGCAAGACCCCTTCAGGTGACCTATAAAAGTAGTTGTACAGCTGCGCTCTATATATAGCATCCTGTATGTCTTGTAAAATCCATAGTGCTGCGAAGCATTTGATTTGTAGGCCACAGGTAAGTCCACACTCCATGTTTGTTGTGCTTAACCGCAGTTAGACAAATCAACAACATTATACATCCGTGGTACACATGAATATAAAGTAGGTCTAATTTAGGAGGACTGCAACTATCACAATATTATCATTAGGGCGGTCACATTTCTAAATACGTAAATAAAACATCTAATAATCAAATAGATCGGATTTTACTGATGCAGATATGTTTCACAGCTACACTCGCATCATGCCCGCGTGGGTTCATGTGATACAAATCAGCAGCTTTTTCTTCCAAACCACATAAAACAGTTGTGGCATTGTGGAGCCTTTACTAAAACTAAACCTAAAAATATGTATTTAATAACATGGGTTCCTGTTGTTTCAGCTATCCATCATGATGTTACTATGGGAACAACATTGCACAAAGACTTATGGGATGGTTTTGATTGTTTATGAACCATCTGCTTGCCACTTGTATACATACTGTTCACTTACGAAATCTGCATATACTGACATTGTACATTGCCTTGAGAACATACAAGAGTAATTACTGACAAAATACTTCAAGCTGACACATACTGTTAATTATCTTCATATGACTACCCTGTGTAACTGTGCCTTTGTAGTCATAATTAATTTGCATACAATAAAGCTAAAGCCCTTTGTATTATGGTATTTGTATTTTTCCAAGCACTGTACATGCAGTAGAATACACTCAGTTGTCAACTATGAAAAAGACACATGATTTGTAACACTATAAAGAAATTGTTCTGCAGGTGGTGGCCACAGAGCATTTCCCTGTCCTCTAGCATGATTGGTTTGGTGGTCAGTCAGTGATGGTCTGGGGAGGCATTTCCTTGGAGGGCCCCACAGACCTTGATGTGCTAGCCAGAGGTGCCCTGACTGCCACTAGGTACCGGGCTGAGATCCTCAGATCCATTGTAAGACCATATGCTGTAGCAGTGGGCCCTGGTTTCCTTCCGATGCATGACAATGCTAGGCCTCATGTGGCTGGAGTGTGTCAGCAGTTCCTGCATGATGAAGGCACCGATGCTATGGACTGGCCTGCAGGTTCCCCAGACCTGAATCTAATCGAGCACCTCTGGAACATAATGTCTCCTTCCATCCACCGACGCCACGTCGCACCACAGACTGTCCAGGAGTTGACTGGTGCCCTGATCCAGGTCTGGGAGGAGATCCCTCAGGAGAACATCCGTTGTCTCATAAGGAGCATACCCAGATGTTGTAGGGAGTGCATAAAAGCACGTGGAGGCCACATATACTACTGAGCCTTATTTTGAATTGTCTTGAGGAATTTCCACAGAAGTTGGATCTTTCAACTGGAAGATTTCATTAATCGAGATCTAGGATGCGTTGTTTAAGTGTACCTTAATTTTTTTTGAGCAGCGTATTTAGAGCTGCTGTTCTGTGCTGTACAAATTGAACAGTACTCCCCTCTCAATCTTGATGTCTGTGTTCCGCCACCGCAGCACAGCTAGGGGTCTTCCACACTGTCAAAGGCTTTGTCAAAAGAATATCCACACTGAATCAATCCCTTATATAGTGAGCACAGAAACCGATTCACAGCGATGGGTTTCTCATAGCTGAGCCACGTCTTTTTGTACAAAGCCCGCTGTTGTACAGACATGAGCCAAGCTGTATTTCCACGACCAGTTGGACCGTGCCTAAAGCAGTGCAAGTCACAGATAACAGGTCATGAGTGACCATGCTGTGGTAAGCAGCTCATCTCTGAAGTGACCCAGAGTAATTGATAACAGGGATGAAAAGCAGGGAAAGGAAGAGTAGTAGTCTATAGGACTATAGATGTTATAGATGCAAAAATTTGTTAAGTCATGTGGAAGAAAAACAACCAAATAAAAAAAAGAAACAAAAGTTGTAGTCAAATAAAATGTGTCTC
This sequence comes from Helostoma temminkii, assembly GCA_900302695.1. NCBI lineage: Eukaryota > Metazoa > Chordata > Actinopteri > Anabantiformes > Helostomatidae > Helostoma > Helostoma temminkii. The sequence goes on along the minus strand of OMLM01015878.1, from coordinate 36,206 downwards.
CACCCAGACACAAAAACCCTGATTCCTGAACTATGAGCACAGAACAAAGTGGTGTTATGTCCCTTCCTAGATGTTTTCATTTGGGACTCTAGATGTGGTCAAGATTCTCACTGCAGCTCGGCATACAAGCAATACAAGATAATACTTCTTACAGCAACAAGAGAGTAAATTGCTAAAATCAAAGCAATAAAAATTGAATTGTTTGACTTATTGGTGCACACGTCTTGTTGTACAGTCTAATGGCAGTGGGTACAAAAGACTGAAGCCTGAAGGTTTCTGTTTTGCTTTGTGGTGGAATTAGTTTGTGGCTTCCCATCTGCCACAGTTTATCATAAAGTAGGTGAGACAGATTGTTTAGGACATCACTGATCTTATCCACCATTCTCCTCTCTGCCACAGCCTCTACACTGTCCAGTTCCAGTCCTACTACACATTTTGCTTCTTGATCAGCTTGTTCAGTCGGTTGCCCTCACCAGCCTTGATGCCACCTCCCCAACACACAACAGCAAAGAACAGAGCACTCAATATGCATTACCGCAGTATGTATTGAGTTCATCATTTAACTCAAGGGTACTGTCACTACAACTTCCCCTTAAGTGTGTTTTTTGTGTAAAAACATTTTTATTTAATAAAATGAAGCAAAGAAAAAGGCTGATGTTTTTTCAATTTTCTTGTCTGAAGCGTTCAGGTGTGTGTTAACACAACGAGACATAAACATCAAAGCAACAATTGTTGCTGCACATCAATCTAGAAACTTGAGATATTCACAAACAGAAAGCATTCAAGAAAGTTGCCAATCTTCCCAGGAGTGGATGTCCTAGCTCATTCACCTAATGTCAGACTGTGCAGTGCTCAGAGAAATACAGCTACATCTTGGACCTTAGTGAGGTCACACAGAGCACAGCTTGGTTAAGGTCATTGTGATTACTGTGGACAATATGATAACAATATAATGAGACTGGCTTGGCTTTAAGCAAAATACACATTTTAGTGATGTATCATCCATACAGGGAATTG
>OMLM01015878.1:0-35169 GCA_900302695.1 Helostoma temminkii | reverse complement strand
TTGTAAACGAGATTAAACCTGAATAGTCATTTTAAATCTAACCTCAACATAAGTTTAACAAAATCAAAGAGTTTATGGGGACAAACAACAAGGATAAAGAATTGGTAGTTATGGCTCATTCGCACTTCATTCAGGCTGCTGCTCCACCCACACACTGAACTTATTTTTTTGGCTTCATTTTTGTTAAATTAATAAATAATTGGACAGTGAGGGTCTGAGGGTGTATTTGAATAACACAGAAACCCACTAGGATAAGATAATTTGTATTATGTTTTTACACACACTTTTGCAAATGATTGTATACAATATATCCATCAGAGGACAATACAGTAAAAAGGCCTGTTTAGGCACAGATCTCACTGTGTGTGTCACATTGGAACAGATCATTAAAAAAAACTTTTTAGAGGTAAATGGATGTATACCAATCTTAATGTATTGGAAACTGGCTTATGTCTCTTTCAAGGATGGCAGTGAAGTATCAGTCTGTCAAGTGGTCGATCAGTTGCCACATTGAAATATCTCAATTAAATGTCTTGCTTTTGGTTTTCATAAAGTGTAGTGAAGAGCTTTGCTGATGAATCCAAATCATTTTGATGATTCTGACTTTTCATCTACATCAGCAACAAGATCAAATGTTTTTTCCAGTACTTATTAAGTTTTTTTTTTCTTGGAGTCCTCCAACCCAAACAACAATAAATGTTTGCCTCTCATTTGGTGCATCTTTTCAAATAGTGCCCTTGTCGTAGTTTGTCAAGGTCTCTGGAATATTCACCTGTGGCCACTACTGTACGTGTCACTGTAATGGCAGCTGGCATGCAAAATGAAAAAAAAAAGAAACAATCCTGAACACAGAGGTACTGTTTAATTATCTAACTGTCTTTTTTATTTTACACTGAGGCAAACAAGATGTTTTAGTGGACCTATTTTTGACAACAGTCTGAATCTTTGGTATTGTATGTCCCTGGCCTCCTGGATTACACTGGATGCTTAGTAATCTGTAATGTAATTCTAAGGGGCAAAGTGCAGATTACTTATTTATGCAATGTTTGCTAATGAGTTGGCTTATCATTACCTTGTGAATGTTGACATACCCACCACAACAACAACCAAGAAGTGGTGGTAGTGCTGTTGTGTCATTTGTTCGTTTCTAGTGGGTCTTCCCTGTAAGAGCAGGCTCACAGGGCAGCAGCAGGTCAACCACACCACTACCACAGTTAGTTGAGAAGTTAGAGGAACCTGTTGGTGTGGCTCAACTAAGAATTACATAAATTTGCAGCTAATTAGCATTAGCAAATATACATGTTGTAGCAAAGGAATGTGGATTGGTTAGTTGGTTTGTGAGCAAAAGAATGAGATTGAGACACAAGCAGTCAAAATCAACAGCTTGAAATCTGAAGAGAACTCAGAGTGGATGAATGGATGGATGAATGTATGGATGGATCCCAGAAAAGGTTCATTTGTAGACTTAACTTTGATATAGCTGTACATAGTAAGGGGGGAGCACATATTTAATATTTATATTAAATGTATATATAAAGAATAAACACAAAATGCTCATTGAATGTAACAGCTGAATGTTAACTCCTGACAACTATATCATAATTAACCCTTTTATGGTTATGGTAGGCAACAATGGAGTAATCAAGGCTTGCACACATACAGGTAGCTCCTGTGTATTTAAATAACTTATTATTATTGTTTATAAGATCTTAGGCACTTCCTTTGGAACTTCTATAGTGAGCTGCTGTTTATTTGCTTTAAATGGTTTCTAGACTTTTCTTTTTCTCTAACATCTGTGCAGTACCTTTTCCAGTTCCTGTTGTTTTTGTTCCCTTTCCACTTTGTCACCAGTCAGTGTCAAAAGAAGAAGTGTGAGTAAATATTGAAATTATCTAGCATCGCAAAAGTACTGATAAAAATAAAATACTGATAAAATCAATCAGCCTATCAAAGTTTACATGTAAAGATTTGTGGCAGACGGTAGTTCATTTTGTGTTGTGTTTAAACCTAATAAAAGTTTAAAACTCTTACTGCTGTCATAGTATAAAGAATATACCACCATGGTATATTCCAAAACTGTTACTAAAACTTCCAACAGTGAACAGATGCTTCCAAACATATTTCATGGTCCTGTTTTATCAGATTTTACATTTCCCTAAACCTGGCTAAAAGACAGACAGCTGGTTTTAGTTCATTTTCTTCAAATGTCTGCATTCGGGTATAATTTGTCACAGAGTTATTGCTATGTTTCTGTTTGCCCCCTCAAGCAGACAGATGGTGTCTTCAACATACACAGTACAACCTCTGAGTTGGTTAAGAAGTGCAAAGAGAGATTGAGATGATGGGTGGGGCTGAGTGTAGGAGGACAGGGGTAGGGAGTAGTGTCAAAGAGGAGACAAAGACAACACCATCTGACTGCAGATGATTGTTTCTGTCATTAGCATGGCTTTGGGCCTTCACAGACTTCTCAGCAGGGCTTTACTCTGCTGAGACAGGCAGAGCTTTTGTTGAGCAAATGATGATGTTAAAGTTGAGCTAATATGACTATTTCCACTTCTCCTTGTCACCACAATGACCTTACATTACATAACAAGCCTGTAAAAGTTGTCACAAAATATACCACAATACATACTAATAGATCGTACTGACAGGTACGGTTTTGGTGAATAACACACCCATAATAGAAAAAAATCTGAACAAATCAAAATGGAAACGTTTTGTTTTGTGTGAAGCTGACCCTAAACGCCTCACAACACAGATGACCTGAATTGCTTTCACAAATACATTGGAATGCTTGACTTTATCTAGGTGAGCTGCATGTGAGAATGCAAACATCTGAGTTTATCAGCCTGGATGTTAAACAAACTTTAACCTGCAAGCCCCCTTATACAAAGTTTGTGGTATGTCCTTGTACGCTAAGGTGTAAACACAGCAGGTAATTATCTGGAGAACTCACAGACTGAGAAGGCGTTCACTTTAAGTTGATTCGCTCAGTATAACACCAGGAAATATAGGAAATATTTACTGTGCGTTCTGTTGTTGTATATGACTTCTCTGCTTTATGAAACATAATGCATCATTTCTCATCATGTGACTGGCTTTACTTCAATGTGCTGTAAACAAAACACACACAAAACACACATCCACTGTACTTTTCCAGTGTACTTTTTGTGTCACATCATGCCTTCTATACTCTCTACCCAGGGACCCCGCCTCACCAAAATCAAATGGACCTGATGTTCAGTGTCCACATTCACTGTCCTTTGGAGATCCCTCCAATACACATCATAAATAATTGTGAACCTAATGTAGCATGTTAGCATGCTAACGTTTGTTACTTAGCAACAAGCATAATGCCCCAAATTAATACTATTCTGTGAGAAAGAGTGGGCCAAAATTCCTCCACAGTGATGTGAAAGACTCATTGCCAGTTATCGCAAACGCTTGATTGCAGTTGTTGCCGCCAAGGGTGGTTTCTTTTTCACATGGGGCCAGGCACGTTTGGACAGTTTATGACTACAAATATTATACTTTTTCACAGCACTGTAGACCCCATGTTCGACCACGTAGTTAACAGCAAGTACATCTCCAGCCTTACAGTGTGAGGAATGTCGGCACCACTAAACGTGCATGCAGACAGCAGTCCCGTAGAAATGAGTGCATGTGCACAAGCCTCACATCCACTGCAACAGTTCATGCTGAATGATAGTACAGACAGCCTTAAAGATCTGTCTGCATAATGACACTTGTGGTACTCATGAGACCTGTTGCTGTGAATAATGGACTGCAACAGGGAAACACAGTTTGCACAACTTTTAGCTTTCATATTGGCAGTGTACTGTATTTACCCTGGTTGTCTGCACTGATGCAGCATGTCATACCAACGTCTATTCCACCTGTTTGTTGGGTAGTAACTCTGATAAAGTGTGAATTTCTGAAAAGGGACTGATTGCACATCTGCGACAATATTCTGCATCAGCAGCATGTGATACATAGGATGTAACTACCACCACATCAGATGGCAGGTAGTCTGCTGAATCTCCATGAAATACTAGTTTCCTAACCAGCTCATTGGAATGGCACAGACTGTCTTTGCCTTATGCCCTCTGCTGTGCTCTTCCCAGGCAGCCTGATTATGTAAGCTGTTATCCAATCAAAGCCTGTCTGGATCGCGCAGTCCTCTGTGTGCCTGTTTGTTTGCATAGTATATACAGTAGCTGGGAGAAGTACAAAGAAATCAGATTATTTGAAAGAGCTTTATGTAACTAAAAGCCACACAGTGTGCCATCACAATACCTGCACATCGACTGCAAATACACATGGTGCTGATGTAAGGTGAGAGCGAACTCACAGTATAATCACAGATGGTTTGAGTATTCAAATGATGTATGTGGGTGTTATTGACCAAGCTTTAGTCAGAAAATTACCCACTGCTCTTTTTTCTCTAAAAAAAACCTGAGAAACTTGCAGAGATGATGGACTGGAATGAAAGCCAAATGATGGGCGGCAAGTGAAAGGCAAGTTCCCACTCAAAGAGCACAACATCCACCTTTAGAGGTAAAAGAGAACGCTTAGTCACACTTGATGTGTTGAATACCTTCTTACAAGTAGGTATGACCCTTGAGTACTAGCAAAAGAGCTCCAGTAACTGAGGCTATGTTCAGACTGCAGGCACAGCACCCCAATTCAGATTTTATTTTATTTTTTTCACAAATGACATGAAATCCAATTTTTTTCAAATCGGATAATTATCTATCTGAACATCTAACTTTCTTCACCTGAGGTCAGTGTCTTGGCATGACAGTCTTGTGGAGAGACGCTGACATCCTGAAATTTTGAATTATATCTGCTCACAAAAGATATCATTCAAAATGTTGCTGTCTTTTTCCAGATCCTTCTTGTTATCATTTCCCTATAAGTTTGTCGACTTCCACTACATAACAACTTCAAAATGAAATAATTAAAGCTCTCTTCAGCTGCATCCATGTTTACTTACGTATACAAGACATGCTGATGTCACATTATTGTTCCTTCTAAAACAGCCTCACCAAAAATCTCAGCAAGAACTCAGAATTGAGCATTCAGAACCTGCAGTTTGAACGTAGCCTAAGTAGTCTTCAGAAGAAGAGCAGATAAAAGCAACAACTTTATTCAAGGCTAGTTTTCTGCAGTGACATGTTAATATAGAGTAACTTTTTTTTATTGCAGATGGTTAAACATTACAACATTATGGTTATTATTATTGTTATTATTATTTTGTCAAGAACAAAGCTGAAATATTGGCAATGAACTTGATGTTTAATATACACAAGATTAAAGTCAAACTGTTAGGAATGAATCAAATTACCATCTTTAGCATCTACAAAACGCCTTGTGTAAATTTTAGTAACATGGACATAATTTCTCTTTCAGCTTATAAACCCAGTGTGGTAATACGGATTAGAACTTTAAAGAGCACCAATAACCGCATGTGTTCAAATGGAGAAACCACACAAACATGGAAGAGGTGGCTGCAGTCATGCAAACTAAAAAACCTGATGCAAGGATGGCTCCTACAATGCGGTTTCTGAGCTCTCTAAGACCCTGTTTCCTCTGGTAGTAGGTAAAACAATGCCTTGTAAACCATTTTATCCTTATTTGATTGCAAAGATAAAATATCAAATGTTAAAACAGAGAAATTTGTTACAACTCACATTCCTGCTTGTCATATTTTTTGCTTCTGTGTCTCAGAATTCCCAGAGTGGTGAACCTCGATTTTCAATCAAATATAGGTTTAAAGCGATAGCTCCATTTTGTCTGTATGAACATTTTACACATTTTTGGAAATGGCACTGTAGTTACTAGGCCATCATAAAATCTAAGCCCCTAAAAAGCAGCAATTAAGTGTATTTTTCTCCAGTTTTGGTCTGCACAGCCACGAATTCCAGAGTCAGCCTGATTAGCTGTATTTTAAAACACTGTATGAGCTAAAATGATCAAATGTCAAATCTTCCTTTATTCTTAAGTTTATCCACACTTGAGTAATTACTGCATCCTGCCATATGTTTTCTTACAGAGGGTTGTTAGGAAGTGAGTTTCGTCTTCCTAACCAGGTCTCAGACAGGGAACCGTCCCTGGTTCTAACCTTTGTACTTCTATTCAGCCAAACACGGTGTGCACAGACAGGAAAAACAATGTAGCCCTGTCCTATAGTTGCTACTACAAATGTAAAACAGAGTAATCCTACACATATTGATGACTGATTGACTCAGCTAGTGTGTCTAGGAAAGAAAACAGACTGTGCGACAATTGCGGTGTGTCTATAATCATTTAATCAAGACGTGCTAAACAGAAGAGCTGATCCTGTGATTGGAGTCACACAGTGTTAGATCAATATGGTTTGAGACACATGTTGCAGCAGAATATGGCTCTGTTGACTCTAAGGTTACTTTCCAGGGCCTGCTTTATAATCAAGTGCTCAAATCACAGGAGATCCTTTCATTCCTTTGGCTTCAATGGCCAGCAATCACTTCACTGTATCCTGTCTGAAATGGACATAAAATAGGAATGAGCAGCTGCTGACATCAAAAGGTATCACTCAAACTGAGCGGAGTAGCTCAAAAGGACAGTGGAGCGAGGACAGTGGATCTTTGCTGCCTTTCTCTCTGCTCTCTGTCATTTCAGTCAGCTGTGATTTCCATATCAATATTTGAGTGACACTGAATAATTTAGAGGCGTGCAGAGACACAACGGGATGCAAGCCTGAGTGGCTCCCTGCCATCTTATTGTTTGTGAGTATGTGTGTGTGTGTGTGTACCAGTTGCATTCTGAATATATATGTGGAAGTCAACTGACAGAAATTGAAAACGCAATCATGTATGTGAAAGTCAGCATTGGTAGAATGGGCTCACAAATGGCCTGCCAAAGAACCACTTGCTTCCATCACTAACACTAGTTCAGCTCAAAGAAGGTAATATTTATAAACCAAACATTCATGGCATGACTGATGGCATCTGAATACAACTTATTTCACAGCATAGCATCTTCGTAGAGGAGAGGGAAGATACATGCCAAAGAAGTAGAATCTCATTCTTTCCAGTAAAAAGAACAACAAACAGTAGGCATGCGTGATTTTGTCAGCTAAACTATTGTATACTACACAATATACTACAGTTTAGCATGTTGTAATATCAGAGTACACCTTAGAGAAGAATACTGGAGTATTACAAAAGTGCATCATACAAAAGGTTATAATAGTAAACTTTAATGCAGTTTACTGTAGTATACCATAGTATGCAAAAAAAGTGTCATACTAAAACATGTAGTATAGCGATTAGTGGCATATTGTATTATACCATATTGTGCAGTGTAGCATCCTGTTGGATACTGTGGTCTACTGCAGCGGTTCTGGTGTCTTGAGAACCAGGGTTGAGAACCAGTGGTCTGCTCAGTGCAGTGTGAAGGTCAGTATTTAGTTTGGAAAGAATGAGAGGCTGTTTTTTGTATTCCATTCAGTCACTGGTAACCCAGAGACTTTGCCCCTGTCTCTCTGACTGATCAACCATTTATCAGCTCTGTATCTTGTGACTGACTGCTGCTGCGACTGCCTTCCTTCCTCTGAGTCGACTGCAGACTGTTGCTTCTTTATCGATTCCACAAAGAAAGATGGTAAACATTAGTCAAAGTGAGGGTTCCTTGATTTTATTTCTTCAAATATACAAATAATGATAAATTCAAATAACACAAAATTAGGGTCATGAGGTCTCACGTCAAAAGACATGAGAGTTTTGATAAACCCTGATAAGCCATCAGCCTTTGAGTATATCAGTCAACCAGAAAGCAATGGCTATTTTGTTAAACAGGTAGGTACAATTGCAGCTAATCCGTTATAGTTTACTCTCTAAATATCAGATTTTTTTTGTTCTTCTTTGTTCATAATTCTACCAAGTATAAGATATAAGAAAATCTAGTACAGAACTGGACCTAGGTAAACCTACATATATTATGTTATATATTCTCATTGGAAATGAATGCATAAAACATTTAAGGCTGTACTGAGGTGTTACAGTTTAACACATGGACTGTCTTACAAAATGTACTTAAGATGGAATTCTGTCTGTTCTGCAAGACTCACAAATGAAGTTTGTAAAAAATGCATCTAAAATGATTTTCATGTCAACTGTCTTGCATGGACTGTGTTCTGCAGCATAGGAAAAACATTTTCTATGGTGTTGTCTCAGACAAATTAATGTGAACCCATTGATTTTAGGGGATCATAAACTTAGTTCAGTACAGAGCACACTTTTTACATCATAGACCAAAATTCAACTTAAGAGGTCCTTTGTGGTTAGGGTTAGGCAAAAGGGGAATTTGGTTAAGGCTAGAGTAAGACTGTGGTTTTGTGCTGTGAAAGTGTGTGCTGCTATACAATGTTTAAGAAGGTCAACAATGTTGAGGCCTGAATCATATGTGTGATTTGCTATATCTGGAAATCAACAACATATCCTCATGTTCAGTCATATTTATGTTGAGAGTGCTGCCTCAAGACATCGTTACACATTAGAGAGAGTCTTTAACATTATTTTAGTTTTTAAACTTGACTTTAAACCAGCATTAGTGGATTTTATTTCCCAAATGAAAACAATAAAAAATGTCTTGCAGCTGAACATAACCCACTGTCTATGGGCATGAGCCACTAAACAGCCTTTGGGGACTTTATTCAGGCTCTGAAAACATGATGGGGACACATATGACTACTGCTATCTCTCTTTGATTTCTCCATTCATTTCTCCTCCTATTTGTCTGCCTTGTCAGTTTCAGCCTCCCCAGGCAGCTGTGTACAAGCATGTAGTCAGCCTCATTGTTTCGTTGCAACAACTATTTCCTTCTTCTTTATAGCCTCTGGATACATGAACCAGGCCCCATTTGGCAGAGACACATATACACATTCATGGACAGAGGAAAACGACAGAAAATCAAGAGAAAATGGGTAGAGAGGGGAGGGGGGGAGGTAAGTCAGACATATGACTTGAGGCCGTGTTTCCAATCTAATCCTCTGTTTGTCTTACAGGATCTCTGCTCTTAAAGGGCTTGACATCAAATTCAATAAGAAGATATCAGGCTGGCATACCAGGGAGCTCATTGGTTTTCAGTCCCTGTTCTCGTTCTCTTTCTATTTCCGCTTCATCCCATCTCCCTGTGCACACTCCTACTGGTCAATACCGTAGGGGGTTTTGGAGGTCACATTGACAAAGACCCTTCTCTGATCAGATTTGAAAGGCCAGCCATGATCTGGTAACATCATGTTAAAAAAATAATTATTAAAATGTAACTTTGAAGCTAGAAAGTTTTTTTTTTTTTTCACATTTGCTGATGTGAACAATTTTCTGCATAGTCCTTGAGTGTGGTCACCTTCCCGATAGTCACACGTCAACATATAGCTTGGAAAGGAGGAAGAAGTGGGGGTGGGAGAGTGGGGTAGAGGACAAAAGGAGACACTGAGGGATGGGGGGGGTAGCAAAGGTGGAGGCTGTTGTGTTGCTCATTATGAAGGAACAAAGCTGGTAAACATCCCTACATGCCTGAACACAGAGCTCCTGAGAAAAGCACTACACCTCACTGCTGGGTCCTACACTCCAAGAATGCATGTGCACAGCTGGCTGGATTTATATATGTCAGTGCCATCACCTAAATTGGTTATGTTGCTGATATCTGTTGTTCATTTATTTTTGAATTATTTAAAATTATTATGAATGATTATTTGCACAAAAACAGGTCTGCACTGAACAATAGGGAGTCAAAACGACTTTGGGAATGTATTTTGCTTCATATGTATTTAGTCATAAACCAGAATAAGACTGTGGCTCAGATGGTAGAGCTTACCCTGTGGTTCATGGACAACGGCAGGGTCAGTGGATTCACTCCTGTTTTCTTCCTGGTTACGTCCTTCCTGGTCACGAGACACCAAAACCCTGTATTAGCACCAGGATTTATATCACAGCTGTCCAAGAAACAATGTCCTCATTCAAATCAATAAAGTATGTCAAAAATTTTTTTTGAATAATAGTACAACAATCACTTAAGTTCTTAGAATTCATCCTGACGGAAAACCAGCATGTCTGCAAAATATTCATGGCAACCCATCAAATACATTAGTTCTGGAGATATTTCAGCCTGGACTATTCTTTTGTATCCTTACAACCGCACCAAAGAATTTCTACAGAACTGCTGCTTGTAATCTCTGTATCACACTAATGCAAAAGCCTGACACATTGTCTACAAAAAAGCTGGGCATAAGTGGCATGTTAGAGTAACAGTTGAAGCTTTGCAGCTGCAAAGCAGAAGCAAAAATAGACTAATAACATAAATTAGTCTACACAGTCTGATAAATCTTTAGACAAAGGTTACTAAGCAGTTGAAAATGAAAATTGGTCCTCAATGATTCTTAAAATGACTTTGATGGCCTTGTCCAAATGTAGTATTTATTCAACTGTTCTGTGCTGTAATATTATACTCCACCATTGGGATCGATATGATTCTCCCACTTACTTGTATATCTTCCTTTTCCTGTTGAGGATGTACAGTGTAGATTTAAAACCTTTTATGTGTGAGTGAAGATACGAATCTGTAACCACTATGTTGGGAGTGGTAGTGAACAACGAGCGGAAGAGGGTACTACAGTAGCGAGATAGATGGCTGCAGAGGAAGTGCTCATTGGAATTTTATTTATTTGTTTGTGCTTTTTCTGTTACTGGTCAATAATGTGTAAAGGTACACATGCAGGTAAAGGTATGATTTATCAGAAAGCGCTAAATGCTGATCCAAGCCATCTTTCAACATCACACAGCATTCTCAATGGTAAAATTGGGACTCCAGAGCTCGCAGTCCTCAAATGTCCCCTACACAGATCTAGTGTTGTGGGCATAAATGTAAAGATGACTGTATCAGAAGCTGCAGCACCCCTGAGCTCGCTATTGTAAAGGTGGTTTCAGATGCACTATGATGATCCAGCAAGCACTTTGTTTCCCTGTGACTGAATTCTGATAGTACAGCTTTAAGCGCTTTAGGTGCTTTGCTCAGGGGTACTTGCATGGACACACTCTGCATTCTGCATTTATTGTTCACAAGTTTGCTCTTTTATACCCTCTAAGTGTCCCCAATATCGTGACACACCATTTATTCCTGAAGTACAATCTTGAAATCGTGTCACCCTCTGTAAAATGAATGTACTCATAGATTCGGCACTGTTTGAACAAGTTCATTGACTAAATCATAAAGCAAAGGCTTGTTTTCCTGTGAGAGTCTCTTGAATCTATCAGCCTATTGAGTCGGCCTCAACACAGACAGCAGTGACGGGCAGATGCAGTTTGAATGAAAGCCCTGTCAAGATCAGCGATCTCAAACAGTCTCTCCTTTCTTCTGGAGTCCTTCTGTGCCTTCTGAGAGCCCTCTAGCCACACAGCCTCATCTTCATCATCTGTCAGTAGCAGACGTCAGGTCAACTCAAAGAGGCAGCAGGTGGTCTGTAGTGACAGTCAACCCTTCCTCTCCACTTCTGACTGGCTGAACTCTGGGTCTGACTTGTAAGAGTCTCAACTGAGCGAATTGTGCGTTGCAGTGTGCTGGTACCAATCCTGACACTGTGAATCAACAGCTGTTGATCTAATTTGACAGTAGAAAATCTGCTTGTAACCCTGCAGAAACGGTACAAAGTTATAAGGAGCCACAATCAGAAGGTTGCATGTGGTATTGAGTTTCACTGCTCACAAACTGTGTTTTTTAGTGCGCGCTGCTCAACGAAGCATAAAACCCATCTGGTCAAACTCAAGATTGATTTCCCTTTGAGTCATTCTTTGACTAAACATACTCTAAATAAACAACTCTAGCTCTAGAAGTGGTTATATAAGCTACACACGTAAAATGGCATTGTAGAAATCAGCTGCATCAGAGGTGTACAATCTCTTCACTGCTTTTGTATATTTTTCGCAATCATGATTTTATTTAGCGTTTACTTGGCAGTTCTGTCTCAGTTGTCATGTCACACTGTCTGAACAGGCAGAGCATTAGTGTCCTTTTCTCAATAACACTATGCTGAATGTGTTGAAAGTGATAAACAAATATAATGCTTGCTGTGACAAGCTTCTGGCTCTGCTGTGGCCTGGAGGTTTGGGTCCTTCCCTGAGCTTTGTGTTTTTTGTTTGGCTGACTTCAGGTGATGGTAGGAGGGGTGTGTATTATCCCAACTGGATGCATCTGGCCAGTCCATCCAGAATGCATTAAGGATCAGTCAGTTCCCAGTTCCTGCTTTCACACTCTCCTGTTGGCTTCCCTCATTGCACCACGTGCTTTGTATATTTTTTTACGATGCATTCACACATACAGATTCAAAGTAGCTGATGCTAGTTAACCTTTGGTGAATGTGTAGTTCTGGGGGTGTGCTGTTTATCACATAATTTGCATCTTTGCTCTGTCTGGACTGTTGTGTCTTTGTTTGTGTGGTAATGTGATTATGTAACATGGTAAATGTATGTTGTAAGACATTTACCCCCATTTTAGAGGAATGTAGCTTAATTGGTGGGGCAGTTGTCTTTCATCCTGAGAGTTGGCAGGTTCAAATCCCAGTCCGGCTACTTGTTGAGGTGTCCTCGGACAAGGCACCTAACCCCTGACTCATTGTGCCTCACAGGGGCAGTCTGTCCAAAATGCTAATTTCCTCACTGTGGGACTATAAGAGTTCCACTGTTTCTTTGTTGTTGTTTAAAATTTGATAACTACCTGGTCTTGCCCAAGACTTTAGTAACAATGTCAAATAAAGGTACCTTCATAATTTAAGAAATACAAACTAAATACAATTTTATTTGTGTTCAAACACAAAATGCACAAAAAAGGTTACATTTTTTAGAGGAAACATTTGGGTTCTACTTTCAGCTGGAGGAGGCCAATATGAGGTTGGAGCTCTATTCTATGTTGACCTAGTTCATGTTGTTAGAGATTCTCTACAACTTTTGTTTTCCAAATCTTTTATGAAAATGCATGCCAGAGGAGGGACATGAGATCTTACTTTCAGCTGGGGCAAGCTAGTGGGAGGTTGTAGCTCAATTCTGTAATGACCTGCTGATCTGCAATGTGATGACCTGTTGAACCTGCAGAGGCACATGGGTTCCTATATTTGGCTGTAGGACACCAACAGGAGGTTGGACAGCAATGGTGGAGTGAAAGTGGAGTGACTTTCCTAGACAACATTGTCTGAGTCTATCCGTTGTTCATGTAATCAGGTTATTAAAGCCAACTATAAAGTTAGGTGTGGTAGTATTAAGAGCAAGAAGGCCTAGCAGCGTTAATAATTCTTTGGTTTGTGTTTGATTATGCCAGTTTGGATAAATGTAAACTCAATACTAAATGAGGTACAATACTAACTCAATACTAACTGAAGCGCCCCTTCAACACATCTCAGCACAGGAATTTAAACAAGACAAATAAGAACAAAGAGGAAACTTTCTGCGATTTACATGAAATTAGGATTAGCAAGACTGAAGTACATGCAAGCAGCAGGAATTTCCAGAGTGCACTCCACAAGTAACAACAAAACCAAGTGTCACATTTCAGGTCAGTCCCGCATGGCTTTGTCGCAGTCAATTTTCAATCCTGAATACGAAAACTTCAGCACATTTTAAATGAGTCAGATTGCACATAAAATGGAGTGGAAACGCCTAAAATTAAAGTTAAATTGAAAATAAAAATTTTGGTAATGGCAGTATATAAAGCTTAAATCAACTCATGAGAAGACTGCATCACCTGTACATTAAAAAGAAAAGTCAGTTGGTACAATGGTCATCCACCAATTGTGAGCTCAGTGGTTCAGTTCCTGGCTCCAGTCATAGGCTGAAATGTCATTGGGCAAGACATCGAAAGTTGCACTCTTGGAGTTTTTTTTGCCCTGTAGGCTACAGCTCAATAAAGTAGGAAGTATCTATAAACAAAAAGCATGTAACTATAAGGAAAAATCAGGACCACAACAATTCGCAACCCTTCTGAAACGCTCCCGGTGCATTACAACGTAGTGCAAAGGACAGAATAAAACTGTGTCGGACATGGAACGCATCACAGCGAATGAGTAGGTATAATTTTAAAACGTATCATATTAGCTTTGTACTGACAGATGCCCCCTTTTTAAACTCTCTGCACAGTCCTGATTATATTTTATTTTATTAGATTATTAGATTATTAGATTATTTCTTTTCTTGAGTATCTGAGAAGTTTATTAACTTCACATAATAAATTGAACATACTCAACAAGAGTCATATTTTATTAAAGATGTATGACTAGGGAAAAGAAAGTTGTAAGCTCAGCAACAATGGTTAAACATTGCCAGTAGGATACTGTGGTAGGCTGTGGAACCAAGGTCTAGAAGGATATCATTATTAAACACACAGCTGCTGGGCAATTGTCTTTGAAGATTCTGTGTTTTTAAAAATGAAAACCTGCACAGTATTGTTACTAAAAGCAGGGACTATCTCATAAATGTTGTGTATTGTAAACAATCACTACTTCCGCAGTGAAACATTCCACAAAATATGACAAACTGAGAAAAAATCTAGTATTTCTCTTTATTGGGCGAGAGGACGTTAAATGCAACAGAACCTGCCTATTTTTACGAGATCAGAACTGATCAAGGTTTTGTGTCATACATCTAATTAAAATCTGTAATTCCTGTGCTATTATGTGTTAATTCTAAGGAGGCACAGCTGAGTCGTGCCAGATGTTTTATGAGATGAGACGTGTAGTGTAACCAGGGAGCAGCTCTTGGGCAGGGTTCAAATTACAATGTGAAAACATCTGCGGTTTATGACAGTTTGGTGCTTGCCACACCCTGGCTTAAGTGGTTCCAAAAACGTATTTAGTGTATATTGTGAAGCAGAATGAAGATTAAGTAAAGTTTCCCCAGGCATTTATTCCCTTGTAAATCTTTAATACCACATTTGCTCAGTTTTACATTGATTAGCCAAAACATTAACACCACCTGATGTTAGTAATGTTCCTTGGCTGTCAGGGATCATATCTGCTCTAAGGCAGCTAAATCCGTAAACTCATGTTTGTCTCCCAGTTTGCCCAGAACAAAACAGTTTTTTCCTCCTAAAATGAATCTTTTCCCATTCATGCGACACTTGTTTTCTGTGGATGGCTACTTCTGCCCAAGCTGAGTAGGAGGAGAATTGCGTGGGTCAGCTGTTTCCTGTTGTTGATGGACATGGCTGCAGAAATAAGTTGAAGGGGTGTGGAAGTTTAAGGCTCGGCCTTCTGACCAATCACACACAATTTCTTGTTTGATTAATGAATTCTTCCTCACAAATCATAATATCGTAATATGATAAAAATCGTAGCATGTTCTCATCCCAAACTGGCACATAATGACGCTTCGCACTTGGCATCTCAGCGTCAACCCTAAAGGTACTCTTCACCGTCACCAATTGACGCAAGGGGTGCGCCACCCCTTGATGATATCGTAATGATGGTAGCTGCCTATCAGACCAAGAGCCTAAAAAACAGTTAATTAAAACAAGTTAGGCAGCTTAATGTCTTAACCTGTTGGTGGATGGCAAAGAGCTAAAATGCCCTAAAGCGCCACCAGTACTAGTTCCCAATGTTAAGAACAATTTCAAACTCTCTGTTTGAAGCAATAGAGATGTCATAACCCTCCCCTGAATCCGCTCTGGTTGGACCTCTTGTTACAATCGGTCACAAAGTGCTTTCTGCTATATGCAGAAATTTAAATGTGTCAGATTTCGGCACAGAAATGTTAGAAAAGACAATAAATACAACACATGTCCCACACAGTCAGTTTACATCCCTTTACGTCATTTACCTTTCACATCGATATGGACTTGACATATTGTCTGGCACCACTGGACTGAGAACTGGCTATAATAGACCTGTTTTTTGAGACTATTACGCGCAGTATGTGGTGGCAGCCTCAACAACTGTTGCCAGGATAAAATAACAACACATTTTTGGTGATAAATTGATTTTAATATGTCTATTAGCAACTAATTTCTCTTGATCACCTTGTTAAATTACCAACATTAGTTTTCTACCATTTCCTGACATCTCCCACCCTGTCCATGTGTTTGTGTCTGGGCTGTATGTGTCTGACTGTCACTCAGTGAGTCGCTAGGCAACCAGGTGAATGGATAAATGGCTGCTGGTTTATTTTTTGTTATGTTTTTGAATGGAGATACAAGCTGCCTGCTTCCCTCTGCCTGAGGTGTTTATGCTAAACTAGACTAATCACCTCTTAATATATGAAGCTTCTCATCAAACTGGAGAGAAAGTGTACTTCCCGAACTGCTTCTGTCAGATTCGTCCAAATCCATGTCCGTCGTCATTTTTCAATTTTCCTTTAGTAAGCAGAATGTATCATAACAAATCAGCAGAATATCGTACTTTGTGTTTAGGTCAGTATATAATAAAGACTTCGCTCCGCATGGGCCAACCTGAACTGGCTAGTTTGCTGAATTACAAGATTACAGCCTTTCTCCTCTGCTACCCTGTGAATACTATTTCTGACACTGAACCGGTGCCATATTCAAGTTTGAAAGTGAATACTCTGAATTCCCTTCCCGCTGAGTGTTCTACTCACAAATGCATGGAATGAGAGAAATGTCAGCTGCCTGTGGATAAGAAATTGCTATGTATTGTGGTAGGTAGTCCACTCCCTGGGAGGAGGGAAAGTGTTGATAGACTGCTGGATGTGACCTCGATTTTTGGTTTTACTGTTGTTCCTTAATGCACACGAGAACCTGGACAGCCTCAGCTTAACATTACATAGTTTTTAGATTAAGACAGCAGAGTGAAGTGTGTGTGTAAGTGCTCTCTTGCCAGAATACATCACATGAATCTTGCCTCTGCCACGGAGCCCAGCTTAATCACTTCCCCACATTGTCTTTAGAGGAAGGAGTGCATGAACAAAGATTGCATTTCTTTTCAACAAACTGTCGCCTTGTAGTTTTCTCTGGAGCAGACGTGCGACTGAATGGTTGAAGATGAGGAGGTGGTGTTGGTGCCTGATGGCAGAAGGGAGATTTGTAACCCAAGGAGAGGTGCATCCCCGGGGTGTTACGTTTAAAAAGAGGACAAAAGCTGGACAGGCGGAGCGTGAAAAGAGAGGATGAGATGCAGGCAACTGTGAGACTACATCTACATTTAGCTGGATAAGTTCTAAAACATGCATCCACAGCAGGAGGTTGTTTCTGCAGATACCACCCTACACATTAAAGATGCTGATAGACGGGAAAATGGCTAATTCTCCTCCTACAGAGCATGCATGGAAAAACAAGCGAAGACATGGTACACTGTGCTTTTTCCAATCAGTCCACCACACATTGTCTTCAGCCAGTCTTCATCGCATAAAAAGCAAAGAAGAGTATCGAAGAACAAGAATTCAAACTAACAGTGAAATACGGCACTACCTTCACCATGTTTGGATACAAGTGTAACAAAGCTCGGTTTTCCCTGTACACTTCACAATGCCAAGCGGGTGTTCTCACATTTAGATGGGTCATTTCAAAAGACATTTTTAAGGTAAGAAAAACGCAAGTTCAGTTTGGACAGAGGGCCAAAATTTGGTGATTTAACGTGAACGTTAAAACAAGAAACAAGTAAAACCCCAAGAGGTTACTCTGTAGACTGTGAGGGCTGGTACTAAGTCAATGATCACTGCTCCACTCTCTCTAACACAAACACACACACAGATTCTATATTTGCTGCAAATCTTGCATGATGCAACATACCACTTATATCATGTACATGAATATTGACAAAATAAAGGATTGTTCATAACTGATCCATCTCATTGTGTTTTACCCCGATTCTGAGTCACCGTGCATCATAATAATGTTACTAAGAAAGTTTAAACATATTCATACACTGGCCACTGGTAACATTAATCAGCTGCTGTCATCATGGTGTCAGTTTTTCTGTAACAGACCTGTATCAGCTGAGCCATCAGCAACACACAGCAAGCACCCTGCTCACTGCACGTCCAGAGTATTGCTCACTCACAATAGCATGTATGCACCCAGTCCATGAATCATTTACCATCTGCTGGTTGGGTGGAGCGAGGGAGGGAGGCCTGGAGGGGTGGATGACAGAGAGAGAGAGAGAGAGAGAGAGAGAGAGAGTAGAACAAAGTCTGCTTTTTTATGGCATCTCCAAGACCCAAAACAAAGGATCTGTTTAGTTGCCTGCAGCATGATGGGAAGATTGGGATGAGAAGGGGGGTGGTGTTTATAGCAGGCAAGAACAGAAGCCTAGTAATCATTGATGGTTGTTAGGAGATACTGCTTTTGACATTGATATTTTATAGTCTTTGATAATATTGTTGTAAATGTACACGTAAAGTATTGTTTTTTATAGCTGTCTGTTGTTACAGAATGAAATACAACAAATAATGTTCGTTTATTAAGGTGTTTTAGGCGGGCCTATAATATTTAACAGATTTTGAGGGGCAAGCTGTGGGCCGTATGAAAGTTTGTCTAGTACTGTCATTTTTCATGAGCCAGACTTTGAACACCCCATATGATTAACGTGAGTGAAACATATTGACGAGTCAACGATGAATTACCAAAGAGTTGAGTTTCTAGAAGATGAACTTTACTGATGTCAATAAAGTTACTGTCATTAATGACTTCTCTGATCTTTTGTCACCAACAGTTCAACAGTTTTACTTATTCAGGTTCTCTGTATGTGCAGCACTTCCAACTGACTGGAACATGAACATGTAGCTAGACCGTGAGCAAGGCTGCAAGTGGCCTCTGGTTTCGAAAGTCTCTGGATCTCTTTTACCCTTTTTACACTGTAAAATTATAAACATTAAATTTAGTGAAGTGCTGATATTAATAAACTAAGGCTATATGGGTGGACGTACACCACAAGTGAGCTTAGCTCAAACACAGCTTCAGATATACACAGCTGTAGGCCTGAATATCATGCCTCTATATATAATCACAAATCATCACTTGTCAGCTTGAGCTTATTTTATTTTATGACATAAAAAAACTTAACATAATTTAGTATAATTGTGTCTTCATCAAAAATCCATTTATTCACAACTGTACCAACACATTCATAGTGAAAAACCAGCAAGCCTGATGTGGTGAAATGTGTTCACACCCTTGCACCTGTGAAAAAGTTCATTTATGACAAACACAAAAGCTTCCTGTTATTGACATTTTTGTTTCTTGCCTTTGTATAAAAACTTAAATCATTATTCCAGTAAATTACTAAATTCATGTTGTTGTATCTCCTGCAGCAGAGTAGCAGCAGATACAGGATACATCAGTGTCTGTCAGCTCACCACAAATCACATTTGTTCTCTGGATTGGCACACACTGGCTACGTCTTCTGTCTGTTTGTCATGTCTGGTCTGCACATGCATCATATGACACTATGATACACACAGCCACTGATTTATGCTGCGCTAAAGCGGCAGCACTGGCGTCAACAATACAGTAATTCAGACGTCTCGTTAAGTGTCCTGTTGTTGCACTGTTCAGTTAAGATTTATTCAAGGTGGACTTCAGAACTGAGTCCAATACAAGTCGACACAAAAGGGGAAGCACTGTCCTGCACTTCTGGGAATAGACTGTACTTCTGGGTACGTTTATTCAATACGGTTTGTTGCATAAGATATGCTGTGGTTTTCTATAATGATGCAACTCATTTGACTGTTGCCCTTCACAGAGAATTCTATGCTGTTTGTCTTAGTGCTGTTTTGACTAACACTAGTAGAACTGCCACTCAGGGAGATTTCTTCCCTTTGTTTTGGGAACAGAGTGTCTTTCCATTTGTTGGTCAACTTCACAGTAGTGTCGTGTGATGTGACGGCTACTTTTACCTTTAATACAACATTTTTTACAGATCATCATGTGTAAAGGGTTCCATTTAGGCACCTAAAAGCTTTGGAAATAGTCGAATAGTCGAACAACTCAAGGCCCCTTTGTGAGTTCTTTGCTGAATGCTCAACAAAAGCTCTAACATCTTGACATATCACTGGTCAAGAATGGAAATACTTGGGTACAAGTCTATTATCATATTTTAACAATATCACCCCATAAGACAACACAGATTGTGATACAGTCATTTGTTATCTTACTGGACGCATAGTAAGTTTAACCTGAACCAGTGATAAACATTCATTCATAAAACACCTCTACGCTGTTGTTAAGTGCATTTACTTTGTCCACACAGTTTACTGTTCCCACTGAAGTTATGGCTTTGTTACAGAACAAGCAGAGAACAGTGTCGAGCATAAGGCTTATTCAGTTTCTTTGTCCATCTGGACTGTTTTTAGGAGTAAAATGCTGTGGTACTGCCGCTGCCCAAGGAGCTGAGTGGTCTCAGATTTCCACACTCCAGAAGCTGGTCTGAAAATGGAAGGACAGAAGAAGACCACTGTTTCAGTCTAGACAAACAAATCTCTCTTTTGCATATTTTTATATATATTTCAATTGGATTAGTTAAAATCATCTTAATTTTTTTATTGATTATAAACTTTTTTTATTATTTGTATTTGTCTGTGTGCATTCACTTAATTGTTATTATGTTTTATCACCTCGTTTGGTACAACTCATTGACATTTCAATCACCAAAAGAATATTGCATTAACCTGTATGAAAGGTGCCCTGCAGTTGATGGTACCTCCAAGCTGTAGCACGGCTGCTTGTTATAACGTGTCTCATTTTCTGATCTACATGCATTAATATGAAGGATGTGACACAGGTCAACTTTCAGAGGAAGTAACTTTGAATTATTACACCTTTTTATTAATCTTTCCCAACACCGGCTACAATCTTCCTTTTTTTTCAACCTGCTGTTGGATCAAACACTTTTGTTCTGTTTCTTACAAATGTGGTGTTTATCACCGCTTCTAAGAAACGTAAGACGTTAATAGCAAACATATCTGCAGCTGAGACGTTGCCACATCAGTGCCTTTCAACGAGATTTCAATCAAGAAGCAACATACTGTACATACAGTACACTCTATCATGTCTGTCAGAGGGGCTTTTAGTTCCAGGGGAGGGGAGCTTCAAAGTAAAAAAGCTACTGATCCACTTAGTGACAGTGATGATTCATTACACTCAGCGCTGAGGAGTCATTCATGTACTGAACACGTCTAATTGCAATTTACTGGATTGGTTGAATGATTGACATTGTGAGGCCAGAAAAGCAGCAGTCTCACAATGATAAAAGCACTGCAGCTTAAATTACTGGGTCCAAATATGTGTCACTGAGAGTTGACTCGACCAGGCTGAGAGAGGAAAATGAATGGCAGCAGTGAAATATTCTGTAATTCATAGGTACTGTGTTACTCCTTACTGTAGCGTTTTCTTTAAACATACGAACTGGTTAGAAACACCGTTGAGTCCTGCCAAACACTAATGACATGTTAAGTTTACATTAATTCCAAAGCTGTAAAAACATATTATGACAGCTTCAACAAATGAAATGAAAAAAAAGTGGTCACATTATATAAATCAGTAACCTGCTGTTAGCGTTGAAACACCTCTGACAGTGTCAACCAAAACTGAAAGCAATTAAAGAAAGGAGTGGATTATTGCAGGGCTGTTGTTTTCTATTGCAGGTGACTGTACACGTGCATCTAATAAACTTTATGTAATTTTTAGACAGGGTTCAATAAAACGTGTAAGTTGACTTTGGTTGAGAGTGGAGAAAGGAAACAAGCACAGCCTTGAAATCTCATGGCCACCAATAAATGTAGACGTGTCGCATGAGAGTGTGCGTCTCCACAAGGCCCAAGCTGCACGTTCAGAGGCTGGACAGAGGAAGCCGAACGACACCTTTCTTGTTTCAGCAGTAGAAAGGCGTGTATAAATATGATTACATGAGTACATGATTTCGACAATTACATTTTATTCAAAGTACAAAAAAAAAACTATGTCAAAGGTGAAAATGATGGTAAATATGTGTTGTTACCTACAGACTGTGGAATAAAAACAGTTGACAGAGGGATAATCCATAAATAATACATCAGTATTTTATTAGTTAATAAAGTCTTTATGAGAATTTAAACCTGCAAAAAGTAACTAATGTTGTTAAAATAAATGTAGAGGAGAAAAAGTACAATAGTTTCCCCTGATTTGTAGTAAAGATGAAATACTCCAACAAAGTACAAGTACCTCAAAATTGTACTTAAGTACAGATATTGAGAGAATGTACTTCATTACTTGTACTGTAATAGATCTGTTCATCATAAACAGAATGATTTATGACAGCGCAGTACATTGCAAAATTGTAAACCTGCCTCTAATTGAAGGTGGTGAAACCTGACATGCAGTTTACAGTAATTGTTTACAGTAAGTCTTTTTTTATCGATTTTTCTAATTTTATCTTTCCATAAACACAATTTTTCTCTGTTATGAGAGTATATGACAGTGCTATTAAAACATAAGTGCTATTTTTCTACTGTACTTGTTTCCCTTTGTGATTTATTAGATGCCTGATGTTCCTCTGTTAAACATCATTTTCTAAGTTGTTTATATTTGTGATCCACCAGCCGTAGAAGAAATTTGGATGTGCAATGCCCTACGACTGTTTTTGTGTGCCACAATGTATCATTGTGCATAAGACAATGCTCTCAAAGTGTGTGTGTGTGTGTGTGTGTGTGTATGTGTGTGGTAACAAACAGCAGTGTGTTGCAGTAATGGCAGGGGGCAAGGATCATGCATAGCTGCAAACTGTCACACTTCTGACTTAAAGAGGCAGTGCACTAATTCTGCATACACACATACACATTCAGTTATACAAGAGCCATTATACCAAAGCAGCCAGTCTGGAGGAAATGAAGCATCGCTGTCTCAGCCTCAAGTGTTCTATTGTTGAAGGGGGCAACAAAAGACAGTGGGACAATGAGAGGGGGAGATGGCTGCTTCTGAGGGAGAGAATGAATGAAAGAAGGACAGAAGGAGGGAGGAGAAAGAGGACAGTGTGTGGTGTGCTCATGATGGACAGGTGAAGGGAGGAAGGGAAATGTTGAACTGGATGAGCATGTTGATTTGAACTGCATTTAACTACTGGGCCCATGTTATTGTTAGGTAGTGTTGTAGGGAGTAATACTATTCTGTACAATCATAGGATATGCATTAGGTCACTTGCATAAAAGGCCTTTTTAGTAACCTTGTCTTTTTATCTCGGAGCAGGGGTTTTGCATAAACAGCATTTGTAGAAAGTCAAGGACACGGTCTGTGTCTATATCTTAGATTTATCTCCACCCAAGGTCATTAACGTGTCCTTGTTCTGGCCAAACCCCCGTCATTTGTCCTTCATTTTAAAATCTCAGCCTCTCTGCTCAGATCGCCTCAACATTCACATCACACGTATACCTTCTACCTGCTGTGCATGCACAGCTGTGCATGTTCATAGACAGGCATACATCCAGCTAAATCTCGCCACCCACTCACTCACCGGAACTGCATGAAGGGATGCCTGATACCTCACCGTGCTCTGTGAGAGACCCAGTGGCAGCAAAGTGGCCAAATGAATGTGCAAGGATGGGGGTGGAATTAGATCTATTTAAAGCATTATGCATCTGTCTCTTCAGGCTCAAGCACCAGATACGTTCTCCCCCTCCTTCTCTCTTTTTCCTTTTTCCACAGAAAGCATCCTAAGCCCCACGGTGGCTCAGTAAAGCAGGCATGTAGGCCTCTGCTCCTGGGCTCAGTCCACTTATATAACATTGTCGCTGGTGGAGAAGGAACACCATATGGGCTTGGGGCTACTGTACTCATTGTCCTCAGTGTGTGTGTGTATAGCCATGCTTTCGTGAGTTTGTGTAGCAAACAAAGGTTCTTACTGCTTATTGCGGCCTCTGTTTTCTTAGTCAACAAAATGTTCAAGTTCAATTTCAAGTTCAACATAAACCGATCAGTGGAGCATTCATTGTAATACTTTTATAAGATTTGACTAACAGTGCTCCAAAGTCACCACCCCATTTGCCAAAAAACTACTCTGTAGATGATAAATGTCAGTTTTGATTTTCATTTTTTTCATTCAGCTCTGAGTGTTACATTCCTATAAATAATACAGAACTTTGAATGCAAATGGCTATTGCTAGTTGTGAAGCCATAGTAGTAATAGTCCACACACAAATAGAACAAATGGCTGACAAGCAGTTTCACGGACAGAGATGGCCTGTTCCCTCATTACTCTATGATTAATCATGCAGATAAAAGACCTGGAGGTGGTTCTGATTGTTATATTTGCTTTTGGTAGCTGTTCACTGACATTCACAACATAAGGTCCAAAGAGGTCTCTATGCAAGTGATTGTAGTATTAGACTGTAAGTAAAACATCAAAAAGAAGCAAAAACATATTTGTGCAGCATTCCACACACCAGCCATTAAAAACCTGCTTAAAAACATATTATTGACTACATGTGTGCTGAAGAAGGTAAAGAAACTTATTAAGCCATGGCAGTTATGAAAGCCTGAAGATGGAGGGGCAAGAGAGAGAACTAATGGAAACTGAAGATAACTGGCAGTTTCTCTCTTGTGTAAATAAGGGGGCATGTTGGCTACACCATTAATGCAGCTGTTGTTGAAACATTACTATGGCCATGGTAACGTCTCATCATATCACATAGAGGATGTGATGAGTTGGCTGGGTGGGATCAGCGCGACCTGACATGTCAGCGCTGCTGATTCCTGACCTAGTGAGCTGCGTATATAAATGCTCTGCTGGTTCTCTTTACACCAGTGAAATCACAGACACTCACTGCTCATTGTAACAGTTCATATGCACACAATGAACTGAGCGACAGTCAGCAGCATCATCCCAGCGCAGGGAAAATGAGGCCAAGTAAGATTTATTTGGCATTTGATAAAAAAATAACAAACAAGAATGAAGTTGGAACCCCTGTAAGTAAATCCTCCATCACATGTCTTGGATTACTGTGAAGATATAATGTAGCAACCGTTACCACCAAAATAACTGAAAAGGTTAAAAAAACAGGTCCCTGGTGTCCCCAGAATGCCTTTATACATTTTAGCTGAACACCCAGGCAGATCTTTGTTTCTGCCCTGGAAATGCCCTGAAATATTCCAGTCAGTGCCTGTCTCTGGAACAGCTGGTTTTGAGCTACGCTTCCCCATCCATTCTTGTTTGCTGACATGTGCCTGTCATGTAGACAGACCTCACGTGGGGTATGGTTAAGGACAGGGTACAGATTCCTTCTACAAACGGCCAAGAACACAGTAAAATGTATCAACCTTCCTGTTTTGATGTAGCAACCAACACATCAGTCTTGGAGTTAATCCAGCAGCCACGAACATGCACACACTCACGTACACACTGATTCTGGCTGCATTGCACAGTGGGGACCCAACAGTGGCAGACACTGAGCGCACGGCTAAGGCTGTGATGGATGGTGATTGGCCAGAGCCAGCTATGACCCCCCCCCCCGGTTTACCAAACATCAGAGAGCCATATAAATGTATGAAGGCTGAATGAATTGAACAACATGACAAAATGTAGTCAGATTTTCACACTAGCATTGTACAAACCAAAACCAACATAAATTTAGGATATGAGAAATAGCAGCCTTGCAATTATCAATATAATTTTTTTTGTAGATTTTTTTCTAATATGTGTAGGTGCTCAATTAGTTCTTGTTCTCTTCTTTGATAAATGTTTACATTGTGTAAACTTCTCCTGACCTGCCAGCCATCACTTGATCTTGACCCGATCAAATCACCCGTTTATGTAGCTGCGTTTTAGTCACAACCAGCTGCAGTATGGGGACAATAAATGGCAGTTATTCATCACTGTGTGCCAAATTGTCTTGTATTGCTTGCCTTCAGTGTGTGTCGCATTAATCAAGTCTTTTCTCTACATGTCCAACCCCCCTAGCTTCCCTTGCCTGCTTAACCCTCTGTATGTGTTTGTCTGGTCCAACACTTCATTTCTACCTTTTGACCTACTTTTATACTTTTTTTTACAACAGCTGTTCTACCTCCTGAGTGTACATTCTGCCATATCTATGATCCACCTGCATAATCCAAGTGTCATAATTCTTCTTTTCCATCCAAATCCATGTAGATGGCATCAAACTGCAGGAAAACTATGTTTATGAGTTTGTCTTTTCATCTCAGACAAGTCATTTTTGAATAATAGATTATCAGATTAGTTCTATGTTAAAGTCAGGTGATTTATTGGAACCCCAGGTTGTGGAAGTATAGACAGTTTTACAGGTAACAACATATTTTCAGTTTTCAGTTGCATTGACAAAATAGAAGCTATAATCTCCTGCTTGTATGCTGTATGACCACTTGTTATCATGTGACTAATGTTCTATCCTCAAGTTGTAAGGACACACTAAAATTTAGCTAGAACCCTTCCCTTCTATGTACGTGACAACAATTGAGAAACATGGAGTGTACTTTGACCATGCTCCAGGACAGACAGCTGTACACACGTGGAAAGTGGACATGTACACAGACCTGTTGCATGCATGCCAACTAGAAGACACGATGGTGACAACTGTAAACAACATGAAAAAGTCAATAAAGAAAACGCTGCATGCCACCACTTAACAAGGAGAGAACCAAGTATGGAGGAATATAGTACCTACATTTCAAGTGAAAAACAAGCCTCTATCATGCATCTATATAGTGCACTGTTTATTATACAGGTCACCCAGTGTAGAAAGGCTAGCCTATGTGTTGTCTTTCTAACAACTAAATAAATGAATCTACATTCATGTGAGACAGACAGCTCCTGAAGGCTCTGTATTGATTCCAGTTATCTTAAGCTGAGCCACTCTAGTGTACAGAGGTGGTTAAAGTACACAAAGTCAACATTCATGTATAAGTGTAAATATTTGCCTAGAAGAATGTTCCACTACAAGTAGTGGTAACTTATAATTTACTCAAATTTTACTTAAAGTACAAAAGTAAAAGTACAGAGAACAGTATTTTAAACTATTTTGTTTTGCTGTCATGTAGAAGAAGACAAATAACCAAAGCTGAAACCTATGCTCAAAATATGTAGTCATTAATAAAACAAGAAGGGCTGATGTTTCCTACAGACTTGAACAAAAACAGCAGTGGGTAAAGGTCGGGCTAAATTTTAAGCACCTTATGTAGTGACAGGATTAATCCATTTTGTTAGTTCGCAATAATTCTGATAGAAATGTAAAACTAAATGTAACTAGTAACTAATGTAGAAAGTAAAAGTAACATTAATTTTAAATACTCTAAAGTACCTCACAATTGTACTTATGTTTAGTATTTGACTAAATGTACTTACTTACTACCTCTGTTAGCTTATGTCAGAGGTCAAACACAATTCCCTGCTACAGTTCTGACACAGCAACAGTAAACAGTAACAGATCAATAATAATTATAAAATGATCATTTGTTGTGTTTTCATCCAATTGTTAACTGAAAATATAACCTGGAAACTGATTTCTTTATTTTAGATACTGACTGCCAAGTACCATTTGTACCATTTGTACTGCAGTCAGTGTTTTTTGTTTTGAAATGACAAAGCCAAAGTGACCTTTTAGAAATAGGGGAACAATCCTTTTCACCGTTACATGAACCTGTCTTTGGACAAAATATGCAGGAGTCCTCTCAGAAGAGCTATGGCTCATACAACTGTGTATATAGCACAGGTGAGGTATCCATCCATCTAACCATTTTTGCTCCTTACTGAGTCATGACGTGAGCAGGTTCAGCAAGCTAGACCTCTCTGCTGCAACATTTTCCGGTTTCTCCTTTGGGTACCAAAGCGTTCCAAAGTTAGATGCCACATACAGTTTCTGGAATGTGTGTGCATCTACCTCTGGCTCTCCTACCTATTGGAAATGCCAGGAAAAACCTCCAGTTGAAAGTACCCAAGAGATATAATGATCAGATGTCTACATCTCGGAGATGTATATTCCATTTGCTGTGTTGTCTGCAATAAAACCTGCATATTTACCCCATGTGAATAACTGTTTCATTAACACCAAGTAGCCATGTATATAGCCCATACAGCACCAAATGACTTTTTGGTAACATTTCCATACACATTATAATTGACTGTTTGTGTAAATTTATGCAAGAGGCATTCATAACATATTCTGAAATTCAGTCAGAAATGTGACAATGTAGACATCAAAGATACATAATCAACCTATGAAACTGTGGGTTTTAGCTGGCTTTCACAATGGAAGCTACAATGTATACTAAAATTGTTCAGTCATGTTTATTCATGTCCCATCATTAAGCATGAGGAACATGCCCAGAGCAATTTCAGCATATATGATCATACAGATAGAGCTGTTGTAGCTTTTGTTCTATTCCTGATGTGCCCAAGTTAGATCCTGTAAAGATGATAAAACATTTGTTTTGGTTGTAGTTCAAATGGCTAAAGGATGTTTTTTCTTCTGGCTTTTTTTTTAGCTACAACGCAGCCTCAGGTGTGAAGAATGGAACTTCCTTTCCATAGAAACTAATGGCTTCAATAGTTTTTGTGTTTCATAGTACATGGAGCTGTTTATCACACCATATTACTGAAGAAGGTCAAAATAATAATAAAAATCCTATATACAGTGCTGCAAAAGTATTTGCCTTCTTCCTGTTTTTTTTGTTTGTTTTGCATATTTGTCACACTTAAATGATTCAAATCATCACAAAGATGCTAATATTACACAAACATAACCTAAATAAATACAAAATGCAGTTTTTAAATAATTATTTCATTTATTAAGGGAAAAAAGGTCCAAACCTGCCTGAGCCTATATAAAAAAACTTTTTCACAGAACTGTAGTAACACCTCATAGAACATATGTACTGTTAATAAAAGTTCCTCTTTTCACAAACCTATTCTAATAAACTTAATCAATAAATGCCTTTGCATGAGGTGTCTCTGCTTTAGAATTTTAGGAGGTGTTTACTGCACAGGTCAAGCTGGTCATCTTTTCTCCAATTTGCAAAATACCCTCCCTGAGTTCTCTGTCCGTGCTATTTCATGCTTCAGCAACTAAATGGTGCACAGTTGATTTGCTGCAGGTTACAAAAAACTTAGTAAGTGGTTTCAGTTCAAATGTGACCTGCTGCATTTTTGTAGAGGAAAAAGGCCAGCAGAGGAGAGTGTGTGAGTACTATGTTGAGCCCCGAAGCCTATTCACTTCCCCCCTCTGTGTTTCCTTTCCCTCTGTGCAGAAGGGCCAGCAGTAATGACCTCCCTCCTCTCTGCAGAGCACCTTCAGCCTGGCCGTGGGCTGAGGCAATCTGGTGCTTGTTTGTGCCGGTGACATCTGCTCCCATGGGCCCCAGAATTATTTCTCCTCTCTTCCCTGAGCTACTAAATGTGAACCTATGTGCTTGTGGATTTTACTGTGCGTGAGTGTGTGAGACTGTAATAAAAGCACTTGCATACACACATATTGTTATTTTCAAGGGAAAATTACAGTATGACCGAAATGGGATATCAACAAATTACATTCAGAGCTAGACACTAAACCTGTGACTGTAAGTAAGATGAGTTTCTCTCTTAACTTACAATCATAGGTTCTTGTTTGTCAGGGAGATTCATTGTCCACTTACAAGAAGGTGTTGTAGGCTGACAAACAACAGAACAGAGATGTATTGTAGCAACTGGGCAATAGGGAGGACCAGTGGATCAGTTGGCAGAACAGTCATCCATGAACTGCAGGGTCCACATGGCCACATATCGAGGTGTGGTCTTGAACAAAACACTGAAATGCTGTAGTAGCGATTTATGTGCCACTGGCCAACAACAACTTCCCCCTGAGGATAAGTAAAGTAAAAAAAAAAAATACTGTATTGCTCATATTTATCTTAGCTGAAGTTTCTTGCATGATGCCAAAAGTTTTGCTTCTGCTCTGGCTGCTAATTATGTAAGTAATTTTTCCCATCCTGTAATGTTGTTTCAGCGTTTTCAAGCTATTTTATCATTTATTCCTGTTTAATTGAACAACAGGATTTATAGAAGTGAGAAAGCCAACTGAGCGTCACATCACATCTGTTACAACTACTCATAAATTAATCATTACCTACTGATTAATATGCAGTTTCCGGTGTATTAACTGTATCAGTGTGTTTACAGGCCTGAAAAAACCAGGTTACAGTAGCATTTCTTGGGTAAGCTGATTTCTATAAAGTCATGTAAACCTGCTTTCTGTAATTGGGGTAGGAGATTAAAGAAACCCAATGTCATCATGTAGATTTCTCTGCACATTGTACATTCATAACCTGGTTTCTGATTGGCTTTTTTTGATCAGAGAGTAGGAGCAGGATGAAAGTGAAGATAATTACACTGAGCGATGCTGCCTCATTTTAAGATGAAGTTTGCACAAAATCGAATGAAAAATGAAGCCAACACGAAATGCCCCTTTAAAAAGGAGCATTGTTTCTCTCGCTGTCAGTTCCACCAACAGAGAATATTAAAAAGTCAGGAAGCAGTCTCTTCTGTTTCTATACAGATAAAATCTGTGAACCGTGCTGCCAAAATAAGCCCAAGGTAGAGGAGACATTAGATTTCCAGCAGGTGTTTTAAGTGCATGTAAACGTGGTCCCCAGGGCTACTTAAGTGCTTGCAAACACAGTCTGTGACTGTCAGCATGTTCAGCTGACCAATCAGCAGCCAGAAATAAGTGTGAATGAGCTGTGAATAGACTGACATTATATTAAAGACAGTTACTTGGGCCTCTTGTTTATCCGAATAGACTATAGCCATTTTCTCATATGCACGCTGGACAATCTCCTGACTAATAGTATGTAGTATGTAATAGTATGGGTTTTCATTCAGCAAAGTAATCTGATGAATCTGATTTTGGTGAGGGGTGGTCTCCATGTAGAGAGTGCAGGAGCCACAAAGTGTCCCAAATAGTGCACGGCAGAAATCAGTGTTTTGCTTACAGCACATGAAAGAAGAGCCATGGTTAGAAAATCAAGTGTTATGTATATATAACCTTGGTTTCCTGAAGGAGAGAAGATACAACAACAGAAAGTAATATTTCTTACATTTCTTGGTGTACTGAACAGATCCACTGAAAGTGAACGCCCACTCGCTTGCTGTGAATACTCCCCACAATTACCTGCTGTGTTCACACCTGGACTCACGCAGACATCTCCTGGACTTTGTACCAAGAGGCTCACAGGATAAAGCCTGTTTAATATCCATACCGATTATTTCACATTTGTGTTGTCACATGCAGATCATCAAGTTAAAGTCAAGTCTACATGAAAAACCTTCATGTAGCAGCTTGAAATAATAGTAACTAGTTAGAGTTTGTGTTCGTTTAAATGTAAGGTTAACCTTGCTTGTTTGTTTGTTTTGTTAATACATTGCATCATGACATTGCTGAAATTCGAGGGCGTGGCACCATCTAGCTACATTTTAGCAGGTTTAAGCTACTTTCAACTAAAATATTTGGCAACACTGGTACAGTGATAAGCAAGGTTAGGGTAAGAAGCTAGGGAATGCATTATGTCAATGAATGCTTTCACAACCACAACACGTGTGTGTGTTTACTTATATTTTTACAACCGTCAATAAACCTTCAGAAACATATTATGACTGCAAACACCACACCTAAAGAAACCAGTCGGACACTGTGTCCCTTGGTTGTAAGAAATGAAAGTTCCAAAGCGTATGGTGGCGTACAGTAATCACTATTTACTCCTGGTCAGCATTCCAACAACCTGACTGCTCCCTGCACAGCAGATTACAGCCATCGACTTACTGTGGATCAAAACCAATTATGTCTGATCACCATCACAAATGGAGAAAGAAGGGACACGGAGCAAAGGGCCACGGAGAGGAGAAAAAGAGAATGTCACGGGATCGTTTCGGATTACGGCGTTAAGCGGCAATGTAGTATCAGATCACAGATGGGTAAACCACAATTATCTTGCATCCTTCACATTCATTACAGAATGTTTCACAGAAAGTGGGCCACATGACGGAACATGGCGTGCTCCACGTGAGAAATGAAGTCGCACTATCTTGCATGAAACAATTATGTGCAGGTGTGTATATTGTTTGTAGATCCTTCAGTACATCCCTCAGCTCCACAGGAAACCAGTCATCAATCAGTGGGTATTGACTCGAGACAACAAGGCACTGTTAGACCTCGGCTTCAGGAACAGTCATTGAATGTGTTTCAATGATTCGGCTGATACAACTTGTTTTGGCTTGAATACGATTTCCCACTTTACATATTGGAATGATCCAGAGAGTTTCCAGCCATGCTAGTGGTTCTGTAAGGATGGGAGTGGCATTACTAATGCTGGCCCAACATATTGGACAAAATAAAACTCTGACTTATGTCAGAGTTAGGGTTGAATATGTCTGCATAATTCATCAGATTTGTTCACATTTACAGTATTCTCATTATCACAGACTGGAGCAAAGTTAGTTGGTTTAACAGTTGTTCATCATGTGGTTTGTAGTGACAAATCAACAAAGACACATAACTCTGCAGTTATTCTTAGTTCTACAGGGTAATGTAGCCTCTTTTAGACTTTTATTTTGGTATTCAGCCATGTCACCAAAAGGTTTCCCACAGACAAAACCATAAAACAGCGGATTCTATTACAGGCCAGAGAAAGGCTCAAGTAATGTGTTTATCTGTTCCTGACAGTTATGACACCTATCACAACCTGCACCAGTATGAAGCAGGATTTTCATATGGTGAAACCACGGTGTTGTCCAACTGGGCATAGTTCAGCCCACAGGAAGACTTCCACAAGACCAATCAGAACAGAGTAGGCTCAGGGAAAGGGGAATTCAAGACACATAAGCTCAAACAAGGCATAAACGGCCATTATAGCATTAATTTTACATTTCTAGCTTGGAAATCATATTGTTGCCCTATCGTTGATTGTTGAAGATCAAATATAAACCCAGTATTAAGCATAACCACTTTAACACTAAACATTTTGTGAGCATAAAAAATTATGTACAGTTTCAAAGCAAAATTGGATATTAATAAAATTATGTAAAAATACATCCAAAAGATGACATTTCTCTTTGGCTGGGCCATGTGCATGCAAACAGTGTTTCTACTGTGCAGGGTTAATGCTGTGTGCTTGTTTTCCATTTGTTGCTCTGTTCTGATGACACAGGATTTACAGGAATTTGTTTTGGAGCTGGAGGAGTAATAGACCAGCATAATGAATGTTTTTACACACAGACCCAAAGCCTTATCAACATGCTCTGTGTGTTCCTAGTTAGTGTGAGACATTTTGTTCTCCAGGGTTATGTTGGGAAAAACAACTTGTCACTGTCTTGGTGCATAAACAAGGTGTGTTCAGTAGGCAGAGAGGTTTGACCGATATAATGTGTTGTGAAAAAGCACTTGCCACCTTCCTGCTTTCTTTTTATTCTTTTTGCATATTTGTCACACTTAAATGATTCAGGTCATCAAACAAATTACAGTATTACACAAAGATAACCCACGTAAATAAAAAAAGACGTTTTTTAAATGATGATTTCATTTATAAAGGGAAAACAGCCGTCCAAACCTGTCTGAAAGCCACTGCTGACAAGAAAGAACACAAAGACCCCACATTTGCCAAAAACATCTTGAATATCACTCATATTTTTGGATAATATTTTGTGGACTGACAGACAAAAGTTGAAATTTGCATCTTACATAAAACTAACAAAGCATTTCATAAAAAGAAAGTCACATCAACATTAGGACATAGTGGTGGTGTTGTGATGGCATTGCAGGTCATAAACCCCGGCACAACCAGATATTAGTTGGCAATACCTTTTTCACATAGGCCCAGGCAGGTTTGGACAGCATTTTTCTCAATAAATGAAGTTGTCATTTAAAAAGCATTTTGTATTTACTCAGGTTGTTTGTGTAATATTAAAATATCCTTGATTTGAATCATTTAAGAGTGACAAATATGCAAAGAAAAAGGTGGCAAATACTTAATGTCACAGCACTGTACTATGCCAATACAGCACATTAACATACAGTGTTTTAACATCTGAAGCTGCTTTCTCTAACTAATTTCAATCCATTTCTTTATTGATTTTGTGCTGGGCTGCAGAGTGCCTAGAAAATTTCAAATTGAGTTGGGAAGTGGGCTGAAGTATAGTTTTAGCAAAGGGGAGTACACTTGTAAAATGAGTTAAAAGGTGCTAGCTGCTATTTCTAACTCTTTCATGCCTGCAGCTAGGCACATTTTGATACAGTGGGACCATAGAAAAACATGACCATGTCTTTTGCAGATATTTTGTGGTCATTTTGCAACTTTGCGTAGTTGTTTTGTAGTCATTTTGTATTTCTTTTTACTCCGATTTTTGTGTATCTTTATAGTTTGTCCATATTGTATCTCTTTGTAGTCATTTTGCATCTTGTTTTTGTGTGTCTTTGTAGTAATTTAGAATTTCTTAGTCGTCATTTTGTGTCTGTAGTCATTTGTAGTAAATCTCTATCTCTTTATGCTCGTTTTGGCTCATTATAGTCTCTTTGTTATGATCACAGCAAATCTGATTCCAGGGAGCATGTGCCACCCCTGACCAGCCAGCTGGCTTCTTGAAACTATGTGAAACTATGTGAATTTAATCTGTAACTAAGAGTGCTTATTTTACAACTCTTTGCATGCAGACTGTGTGACACTAGATAAATGTTGTAGTCTGTCTTCTGCATACAAGATGACACCACTATGGTTTTCAGAGCTGCAGTAATCTTCAAGAAAACAGCAACAATAACTGATTTAATGAGGGAAATTGACGTTGGTTGGGATTTCCCTCATTGTGAACTGTGCATATGCTTTTTATTATTTAAATCACTAACATTTTCAAAAGGCTCCACTTGTCTTTGTTTCCACAAGGTCATATTTACAATATTACAGCTACACTCAAAGGGGGAATGCATAAATCAAGGCTGCTGTCCAAAATAGAAGTGTCTTTTCACACATGTAAAAATTAATTACTGAGGAGAATCTGTTATAAACACTCAGTTGAGCACTTTACTTAGCTAAATGTCATTAATTTAAAAAAAGAAGTCAGTTATTTGTATTTTGAAATGAGCAATAATTTATAGACTTTTAAGGACCCGTGTGTTGCTACTCTCTGACACTGTGGTGGGCACTGTGCACCAATATGCAGCAAAACAAAGATCGCTGTGGTACAAGAGGAAAGCCAGC